>CABHPP010144342.1:0-28382 GCA_902168425.1 Peromyscus attwateri | reverse complement strand
AAAAAAAAAAAAAAAAAAAAAAATCTTCAAAAGCACCACTGACTGACTTCTTTGTCTCCATGTACTCTTGGTTTGGGAGCCTGGTTCCATGTTTCAGTTCTCATGAGAAAAGTCTAAATCGAAAGCCTAAAGGCCGTCATTAAAGGAACATTTTAAAATTACACAGAGAACAATTATACGCTTTGTTTTTTTCTCACCACAAACTAAATGACAGCCAGAGGGGAGCTTCACAGGCAACCTCTAACATCAGGAAAATATCAGAAAGGAAAACCGAGTTCTTCAGACACTGGAAGCTTTGGCTCAGGGAAAAATCAGCTGCAGCCCTGCCAATGGCGTGGCCAGCAAGCATTTATTTTTGACATCAGGGTTTTTTTTTTTTTTAACTATGAAACAAAACAAAAACATGTTGCTTCTGGTTTCTGGGTGTGTGTGTGTGTGTGTGTGTGTGTGTGTGTGTGTGTGTGTGCCCGCTGTTGTCCTATGAAAGAATGTTCTCCGCTCTGGGAAATGCTTCCTGTCCGGGCTACTTCATCCACTTTCTCAGTCATTCTCTCCGTCCTAACGCCAGCCCCTCTGTGTTAACTCTTGGGGGCCTTCCTTTATGAGCACGCTCTGCAGGGTAAATGCGGCTCAGAACAATGGAAGCATTTGGCAATGAGCTTTTCCCAAGCATTCATAGGTTTTCTGCCAAAGTCCTCTCTGGTCTTGTGTGTACAGGTGTGTGTGTGTGTGTGTGTGTGTGTGTGTGTGTGTGTGTGTGTGTGAGAGAGAGAGAGAGGGAGAGGGAGGGACAGAGAGAGACAGAGATATGCAGATATACATACATGTCAAGGCCACACGTAGATATTGAGCATTTTCCTCTATCCCTCTCTGCCTTACATTACCTCAAGGCAAGGTGTCTCACTGAACTTAAAGCTCGCTCTTTCTGCTAGGCTAGCTAACCCCAAACTCCCAGGATGCTCCACCTCTGCTGGAGTTATAGAAATGCCTGGAAAAGGTGGCTGTTAACAGGACAACCCTTTCGTACTGGCATCCTGAGGGCTGAATGCACACACACATGAATAATGGCCAGAGGAACTGTTTGTTATGATTATGGTACATCTAATTAACAGCTACCAGTTTTTTTCCTTCTTTTTCTATTAGAACCTCAACTTCAGTGACTTACCGAGTTATAGTTTGTTCTCTGTTGTATCCCCCTGTACTTGGAACAGAGCTGGCATTTAGTAGACGTGCAGTGTTTGCTGAATGACTGAATGAACGCCAATCATGCACCTGCTCTCTCCATCTAACTTGGCTTTCCCCATCTCAGTCTGTCCTACTCTCAGCTCTTGAATGGCCCCCATGGACACATCCGGCATCCTTGACAACGACCCTATCCCCCTACCTAGAGGCCTGGCTGCCTCTCACGCCGGAACACCTGTGGCCTGGGCCTTAGGGTCACTGCTTGAGACAGCTTTCCACTAGGACCACATGAGGTGTCCCTCAGAAAGTACAGGAGGCATCACTTAAGCCCTCCCGGTAGCCAGAGTCTTTATCGGCACACACATCGCTCTTCTTACGGGACCCAGAAGATGGGTATTAGGGAATTCCTATGGTGACAGAATGTTCAGGCTCAAGGGACAGCACGGAAGCCTAGCGGGGCTCTCAAGATCCAGCTGGAGCTGAACAGTAAGAGCCAAGAAAGAGAGCCTGGCTCCACGTCTCTCCTGAAGAGAGACAAGAACAGGCCAACTGTTGGACTGACACAGTAACTCCCCTCTCCATCTTTGCAGCCATTTCCCCAGGACCTAAGGAGGAAAGAAGCTATGTCCACGGGAACCACAGCCATGAGCAGTTCACACAGACTAGGGAGGGCAGGAGGTCGGGTCCCTGATGGTCACAGGAGTAATAGAGGATGAGATGTGTCATGCTGAGGATTCACTATCTATGGGAGGAAAGCTTGCGTTCACACGAGGGCTGAGCTGTGGCCTACGGTGCTGGGACTCCTATTTTCTCTAGTGTATAGACGGAGAGGAAAAGTTTCCTTGCCTCTGTAGACAGAATCCCAGGAAAGTATCTCCCCAGGAGTGGAACTGTGGCCCCTGCCGCTAACACATACGGAAGGCCTAACTCCTTAGGGAGATGTTTGGCAGAGACCTCTAAAGGTTTAAACTAGGGTTAAAGCAGGTCATAAGGACGGAGCTTTAATCCACCTGGACTGGGGTCTTCATAACATACGGGAGAGACACTGGGTTACTCACACAGAGAGAAGGGCATCTCGGGGTACAGGGAGAAGACGGCCATCAGCAACCTAGGGGACAGTCCTCAGAAGACAGTAAATGTGCCCACATCCTGACCTTGGACTGCAGGCCGCCAAACAAATTTCTGCTGAGTAAGACACCTGGATTGTAGCATTTTGTTATGGTGGTCCTAGCAAGCCAACGTAACAGGGAAAAAAGTTTCTTTTCTTTCTTTCTTCCTTCCTTTCTTCCTTCCTTTCCTTCCTTCCCTCCCTCCCTCCCTTCCTTTTAATTTTAATTTTTTGCACACAAGCACTGTAGCATACCACACAGTTGCTCGTTGCTGCCAACCCCCCTCCCCACCCCGGGTGAATAGAGTGACCCCATAAGCCAGGGTTCTGTGATACCCACTGATACTCTCAGTGACCAGAGGAGCAGCTGACAGACAGCCTCGAGCTAACGTCAAAATCAGCAATTCACGTGGCTTAATCCTTGTTTGTTGACTGTGTGCGTGAACAAATGAACCAAGAGCAAAAGAGGCGTGTCGGGACTGGGTGGAAGTTGATGAACGTGAAAATCCACCTGTGCCATCCAAGTGGTGTATACACGCATGGCCACGGAGTTACGCACACTCACCCGTTAACAAAACAGTTCATACGCGGTCGATGTGGGTCTGTTAGTCTCAACATTTCACTGTTTCAATCAGGGCTGTAAAGACCTTAATACCATCAGTTCCTCTCTCAAAAAATACAAGAACAGGAAGGAAGCAAGAGGGGAAGGGGTGAGGGAGGAAGGAGGGAGGGGAAGAGGATGGGGAGGAAGGAAGGAGGGAAGGACAGAGGAAGGACGGAGGAAGGAGGGAAGGATGGAATGGGAATGGAGAGCAACAAGCAAGAAAAAGAGTAAATAACAATAACATTGCTTTCAACATACAATAATTAATATTGACAAATACAGTTTCTACATTTAAGGTTTTTTTTATTTGTTTACCCCAGAGGAGTTTTTTTTTTTTTTAAATTTTATTTATTTATTTATTAGGTATACAGTGTTCTGTCTGCATGTATCCCTGCAAGCCAGAAGAGGGCGCCAGATCTCATTACAGATGGTTGTGAGCCACCATGTGGTTGCTGGGAATTGAACTCAGTACCTTTGGAAGAGCAAGCAGTGCTCTTAACCTCTGAGCCATCTCTCCAGCCCGAGGAGTTTTTTTTTTTATTATTGTTATTTTTTAAACAAGGTCACCCTGTGCAGCCCAGGGTGGCCTAGAATGCACCATTCTCCGGCCTCAGCCTCTCAGGTGCTAGGACACCCCACACGCAGGTATGTCTTATCATTCAGAGTCTTACAGGCTCCTCACACTTCGAAGCATCTGCTACAACCCCATGTAGTGAGGACACAGGCAAACATCTGTAGAGTCTGGCCAGGGTACAGTGGCATGTACCTGTGTCCCATCTAATCAGGAGATAGAGTAGGATAGCCTGAGCCCAGCCTGGGCAACACAGTGTAAGTCTATCTTAAAAAAAAAAAATCAAATTAAATTTACAAAAAACGGTGTCAATCTCCAGGAAGGGAAGTGCCTGCCATGCTTTACCTGGGCCAGAGACTCCATCAGGTTCCGCACAACCTTGTCCTGGTCTTCTGTCAGGATCCTGTGGAGGGTCGCCCGTCGTTCACTGTCCTTTCTCAGCATAAAGAAGCCGGAGTCTTTCTCCTCGGGGGAAGGCGGCGCGCTGTGATCTTCGAAGTTTTCGTCTGGAATGCTGTAATAACGGGTGCAGCGTAAGCCAGGGTTGCCTTCCTGAAACGACCCATTCACAGGGTACCCCCACACAAAGAAGTCAGCTCTTTACCCCAAGAAGAGTGTCCGTATCCCTTTCCCATCCTTCTCTCCGCAGGACTTGGCTCTGGTTTTGAAGGAGAAGGGGTCCACCTTCAGCTCCGTGTCAGGAGAAACAGAACCATACTCGCTGCTGCTGCTGGTGTCTTCCACCAGGACAGGGACCGGCAGGGAGATACTTCTAAGATATTCTGTGACAGAAGAGAGAGAAGGTAGCAGATGCTTTAAAAACTTCTCACATACCGGCAGATCTGTGAAAGAGACCAGTATCCTTCATCATGGCAGCGAGTGGATGAATCGTGCTCTGTAAGAAGCTGGTCATGTGATCACAATCCCTGCCTTACTCAGTACAACATAGGTAAGTGAGTAAGGAAGGGTTCAGTCAGAAAAGGGCCTCTTGAACTCTGAAAGGAATGTCTTCCGGGGTGGAAAAACCAGGCTGCAGGCTCAGCGGGTCCTGGGTTCTAATCCTATTTTAATGGATGACTTCCATTGACATTTACAGGTCTCGGTTCCCACATCTGGAAATGGCGATGAGATGTACAACTTTAGGCTGTATCCTCACAGGTGTGCAGGTTCACCTTAGCATCTGCGGCTTCCTTTGAAGCGGGAAGGAATGGGATGTTATGGGTCTAAGCAACAGGTGCCAAGCCTGCTTTATCTAAGACAAGTATGCTGACTGCCACATGCCACGGCAGCTTGAGGAGGCACAAGAAAAAGCATTCTTTGCCAACAAAATTTTGGAAACCAAGGGACCAAGTGACCTCTTAGGCCATTTATAGTTGCCAGACCCCAATTCCACGACAAACAGGGGGCGGTTTCTGCTTTATTTTGGAGGAGACTAAGCATAATAGGATCTCCCTGCATTTCATTCCGCACTGGTTTTAAAGACAGTAATTTTTGCCAGAAACATCTTTCATGTCTCAACACTACAAACAATCTCTTACTAAAAAAGGCAAGTGTAAAGTTATAAAATAAGAATCCGCGGTTGCTTGGAAACCTCTTTTCACTTAATTTCTCTTAAGCTGGGTTGAGCTGAGCTCACCCAAGTCTCAAAGACAGTATTTGATCAGTCAGTGGTGGCCCTCTCCCACGGTTCACCGCTACGCAAGTCAGCAGTCATTAACAGGGGTGTTGGCCATGGACCACTGCACAAACGCACACATCTGTGATCCCTCATTCTTCTCTATGGTTCACAAGCATCTGGAAGCCAGAAAGCTGTTGTTATGGGGAAAGAAAAATCCTGGCAAAACTAGCCTAGGTGAGAACGGGTTCATCTTAATTTAGAATTCAAGGTTAAAATCCATCACTTCAGGGAAGCCATGGCTGTCCACGACCCAGGGAATGATGCTCACAATGGGTGGGTCTTCACACCTTAATCATCCCAATCAAGACAGTCTCCCGCAGACGTGCCCAATGGCCAAGCTGATCTAGGCAATCCCTCACTAAGACTCTCTTCCCAGGAGGTTCTGGATCATGTCGAGTTGACAATTAAATCAACCAACAATGGACCTTTATTCTGTCTTCAGGTTGTCCGGGTACTTGTAGATTCTGGACTTTAAGGCACATACGTACGTACGTGCGTGCGTGCGTGCGTGTGTGTGTGTGTGTGTCTGTGTGAGTAAATGTTACATGTTACACATATAACAAAAAAGAAAATATATGAAACTATGCCATAATATTAATGGTAGTTCCTTCTAGAAGGTACAATTTAGGGTGAAATACTTTTCAAATTTTCTACAATAAACAAGCATTTTGCATGTGCATGCAGGTGTATGTGTGTTTGCAGATGTGTATACATGTGTTTGTGCATATCTATAGGGCCCAAAGGACAAACTCCAGTATTGTTTCTCAGGCAATGTTTATAACTTATTTTATTTTTAAACACAGGGTCCCTCACTGGCCTGGAACTCACCTGGTAGACCGTCAAACCCCATGAGATCCCCCTGTCCCTGCCTCTCCGGTGTTGGGATCTCAGGTGTGCACTGCTATGCCTGCCTGACATTTTTTTTTTTAAATGTGTGTTTTGCCAAGCACTATACGGACTGAGCTGACCCCGCAGCCCATGTCATGGTTGGCTGCCGCTGTCCACTTGACACAAACCTAAAGTGGCCTGGCAAGAGGGAACCTCAGCTGAAGAATGACCTAAATCAGATCGACCAAGGACCATGTCTGTGAGGCATATTCTTAATTGCTAATTGAGGGAGGAGGACCCAGCCCACTGTAGAGGCTACCATCCCTAGGCAGGTGTGCCTGCCTATAAGAAAGGGAACTGAGCATCAGTCCTCCACGGCCTCTGCTTCAGCTCCTGCCTTGGCTTCCGTCTGTGATGGACTGTCACTAGTAAGCCAAATAAACTCTTCTCCAGTTGCTGTTGGTGTTCACCACAGCAACAGAAAGCAGACTAGAAAAGCCCCTGGATATTTTTATGGTCGGCAAAATATTACCAAAATGGTTTTCACAAGCAGATATTCATTAGGTAGCAAAAGAGCTTTGGTGAGAACTTCATTGAGCTGGGTACTGGTGCCACATACGGTAATCTCAGGACTTGGGATACCGAGGCAGGAGGATGCCAAGGTCTGGCCAGCCCAGGCAGGTGTAAATGTATCAGTCAGTAAGACTCAATTCTTCCACAATAAAGAAGGAACCAACACTATGGTCACTTGTATTTCCAAACAGAACTGATGTCTTGGTAAAGAACAGATCAGTACTGTTTGCACTACCAGGTAAGGCATTCCTATCCTGTGTTTCCATAAATGTTATTTGTGGGATGAGCGTGCATGTGTATCTACAGAGAGGGAGCAAGGCCTTAAGTTATCCAGCTTTTTACCTCTCTGGTCTCATCATGTGGCTCGGGTAGCCAGCAATGGGAAAGCTTGTGTCCTGTGAATTTTAAGGTTGCTATGGATACTGGTTGCCTAAAAGGAGGCCTAAATCTGAAAGGATTGTCTAAATGGGGTAAAAGTGTACATGTTTAAGGGTGGAACCCAGGGCCTGTCATTCATCTTAGGGTGGAAAGGACTTCTGTGGAGCCCACCTGCAATCCTGGCTCATCCTCAGCCTGAGGCAATCAATCCATGAAGCTGGTTCTACATTGCTTCTCCCTTTAAGCCCAGCCTTATCCTAGACTATTTGCTGGCTAGCCAACAGCACTTAGTGCCAGACTGAATAAGGGGTTAAGATGAGAAATCCGAATGCCCCCCGAAGTTTCTGTCCTCCAAAACCGAATGGATGTATATGCTATTTACATATCGGTGAGAAAGGATGCAAGCTGGCGGGAAAATTCTTGTTAGCAGACAAAGGGTATTATTTGATTACTTAATTTGCAAAATGAACAGGGCAACTGGCTGAGTCTGGAGTTCAGAAGTTTGGGTGAGAGGTGTGACCTCAGTCACCCACGGTTTAGATGGAGTTTAAAGCATAGGGAAAGTCGGGAAAAGAGCACAAAGCACAGTTTCACAATACTAATATTTTACAGAAGCAGGGGAGGGGACGCAGCAATGGAGAATGATGAGGAACAGCCATAAGACGAGGGAATGGATGAGGCGCCAGAGAGGCCCGCACAGGGCATGGCTGAAACAAGAAAAAACAGCCTTTTGGGCAAGGAAGCTCCGAGACATGGAGAGAACAGAGAAAATTCTTGTTGGATTTGTCTCCAGGGGTCTCACTGGCAACTTGAGTTAAAGCAGGTTCAGAGGTCAAGTGGAAGGGCAAAGGCTAGACTCCTAGGAAGAGAAGGCAGAGATCTGGACGTACTATCTGATCATAACATAAATCTGTGGTGGTAGAGGGGAGGAGAAAATTGAAGAGCTAGGCAAGGGGATTTCAGAGGAAGATCAGTTCATGACAGAAGCCACTGGAGGTGAGCAGATGGGTCTTATACCAGCTGGGGAGGCTGAGGGTACAGGACCAACCTGGGCACCCGGCCTTTGACTGATGCTTCCTGTCCTCAGGGCTGGGAAGTGGAATGAAAAGGGTACTTGGGCATGTCCATTTACATGCTTGTGGGAAAATCGATTCTAGATTGTTTGGCTTTCTTTTTCACGTTCTGGAGCTCTGCAGGCCTGACAGGAAGAACTGTGCTTCCACAGGAACAAGCTGAGAGGCCTTGAACAGCATGGAGGCCTGGATCCCAACTCAGATATGGACGTACTGGGTTCTCAGACTGTGGAACAGAACGGGGAACTGGGAAGGGTTTCCCGTCACTGAAGGCCTTACTGCCAATACTCCGCCAAGTCCCACGCAGCCTGTGGCTATAGGGAGATGGCTGGGGAAATCTGAAGAGGCTGTGGGAACCTCGCCATAGACTGCTGTCCTCAGAGGTGTGTCTCTAGAGAATAATCTGCATTACTAAATTTTAGGAGTTGATGGGAAGGAGTGTGAGTCCAAAATCCCCGAAAAGACAGTTTTACCAAAAGGCCAGGGACAGGTTAGGGAAGGGGTAGGTGGCCCATCTGGGGATGGGACCTAGATGCTGAGAATTCCCATCTCGGAGAGTAAGGGGCTCTAATGCAGGGAAACAAGGCATGTTCCTATTTGGGGAACGTGGTAATTTGCTGAATACAATTCCTATGAGGAAATCTCAGATTAGAACAGCTTTCCAAGAGCCACAGGGACCTTCTGGGGTCTTCTCCTCTACAACAATCTAGGGACAAGCTCCCTCCAACCCAAAGCCTCCTACCCAGTTAGTTTGGCTGTCTCCAGTTGCCCAAACACCTCAGCTTCTTCAAGAGAACCGGAGTCTGGACTATGCTTCCGGACCGTGGGAAAGGCCAGACATCTTAATGATTAGTAAGCGCCCAGTTAATCCCAGCAGAAGGATCTGAGTCTGAGTCACTTCTCCATACAGGCATCCACCTCTAACTCTCCTTGTGCTAACCATTATTGAACCCGTGCTAATAAGTAAACCATCCACCACTCCGCTATGAGAATGATGAACAGTTTCACTATCCAACACGGTAGCTAGAAGCCCTGGATGATTATTTACATTAATATTTAAATAAAATAAAGACCAGTGCCTCAGCCACAGGCACCGTGTTTGAATGTAGGACAGACATTTGGTCTAGTGGCTGATGTGCTGGACAGTGAAGACACAGGACCTCTCTGGTGTTACAGAATTATGGACCTGCTGCTGGTTGACGACACCATCTCAGATTAAACTCTCTTCCTGGCTCCCTGCCGCCTTTATTAATTCCTTAGTATTTTGTGAAGAGCCCTTTGGGATCTGAGCCTGAACACCACGTCCCACTTTGTCCCTTCTGCATGCATGCTAACTACCAGCAGTGCTGAGCCTCCATGGTTCTGAGGGTAGAGGCTTCCTGGAAGGGGACTGTCCGAGCTCTAGACAGAAACAGGTATGTGGCCTATAAAATACCCTTGAGGAAGGAGGAGTCTGGCTGTCTATTATCTAGAAACCTGGTCATGGTCACAGATTTATTGGCAGGAGGCATAAAGGTCACAGGAACTCCAGAGAACAATGAGACGGCACTTTTGCTCCTGGTTTAGGTTAGCACACGTCTCTTGCTTACTAAGGAGGAGAGGTAAATGTTGGTGAGCCTTGACATCTGTGCAGCTGAGATTCTCAACAGTCTCCCTGGGGGTTTACGGGAGGCCCCCTTCCTTTGAGGTCCACAATCTTGATCAAGTAGAGGGGGTAGATAATCTCTGGGAGGGAGAACTCAGAGAATTCAGGAGGTCTGAGGAGGTTCTAACTGGAGAATCAGGAGGGTCCTGAGGTAAAGAACAGGGGGCCTGCAGGCTGGGGGCTACCATTCTCAACAAGCCATGGGGGGGGTGGTTGCTGAGCAGAGGAGGCCTGGGCAAGCAAAGGAGAGCAGCAGTTAGAGCAACCACAACAGCCTTTAAAGAACTCGCATTCGCCACACGTGGTCTCATTTCATTCTCACAACCACATTGGAAACGTTCAAGGCCACTCCGTCAACAAGGGAACCCAGCCCTGACCCCAACACTCATCCACTGACTCTCTAAACATCTTAAGAATTTATAATGTCTTAACTAGAGTTAGACTAGAAAGCTAGGGCAGAGTCTAAATTCTTGCAGAATTACAATGAAACGCAGAGGGAGAGGACGCGGGAGCCACAGCTGAGCCGCAGAGGTGACCTTCCATCTCCACGCTAGTCTGAGGTGCACGCTCACTGAGAAGGCTGTGGGTAGTACAGCTCCTTAAGCGAGCCCAGTTGAATTCACAGAAGTTTACCTATGTGTGACGGGCATGGTTCCTGTGAATGAAAACCATGGCACGTGGAAGCCACCAAACAACGCCAGACTGAGTGGCTGGGCAAAGCTCCAAGGCTCTTCCAAGACATTATTTTAGTCTCAGAATCAAATCTGGGAAGTAGGGATCATTACCAGTACAGAGTGACAAGCTGAAACAAGCGAGTTTTTTTTTTTTTTTTTTTTTTTTTTGCATGTCACATACGAAAACAAAAACAAAAACAAAAAACTGACTTCTGTGCAAAGCAGGCTGCTCAGAAAGCTAAGCAGCGTTGCAGGGTCTACCTGGTGAAAATGCAGGGGCTGCTTCCTACATCCCAGGACGCCTGTGGAGAAAGGAGGTATCACCGTAAGCCGGTCTCTAGGCATCTGAGAGCCCAACCCCAACTCACAACCACAGAAGAGAAACTGGAGTGACTGAGCCAGGGACAGCCTAATGAATGGGCCTCTGCTCTAGGCTTTGAGGCACCGAACAAGCTGCAAAGACCCACCCATGCTGATCTCCTGACCCAAGGGACCCTGAAGCCACGTGTACTTCCATCCACCACTCATCCACAGCCACGTTCCTTTCCTTACTGTTCTTTGAGATGCTCTCTTTGACTTGAGAGCAAACTCCACTTCTTGGTTATGATTTGCAAAAGCTGACCCAAGGGAACAGAACCACAGCTCTTGGCCCACAAGAGTACGTGTACTGTTCTAAGATGCCAGAAGAAGGTAGAAGATATTGACCTTTCCCAAGAAGCCATGAGTAGCCAACTGGTTCCTAGGAAAGAAGACACAGACTTCACCCCGACCCATGACTTCAAACACAGTTACCACACTGCCCTCAGGGCAATAATCCAGGACTCCTTCATGGAGGAGGGGGTGTTTCTGCAGCAAGGAGCTGAGCCAGGCTCACAGCTGCATGAATCCTTCGTGCTCAGAAGCCTCCCAAGTAAATGAAGGGCGAGGGGGAGGCTGCCATGGGAAGTACGGAGCGTATTGCAATTGGCCAGTTCTCAGCCCAGTGGGAATGGTAAAAAAACAAAAACAAAAACAAAAAACAAAAAACAAAAACAACTCACCATTTGATCCGGTCGAGAGAGCTGCAGAGAAAAAGAAAAAAGTGAACAGCATAAGCACACATGGTTTTATTGCTAAACTAGGAAGTCAACAAGAAGTGAATGTTTGAAATGGGATCAATGTCATTTCCAAATATTCATCTGTCTGTCCTTACCCAGCATAAATATCCAAATGCCAAAAGGACTAATGGTTCCTATACCTGGTTTTTCTCCTTTAAGTAAATTATGAAATTACCAACAAAAATTCACTTATAATTTATACTTAAGTTTTATACTTATAATTTATACTTTAAGTTTTAATTAACCAGTCCACCTATCTTCCTTATTTCATCCTTTCTTTCCTCCTATTTTTGGTATGTATTCAGAAATATATTCTCCGAGAGGTGGCAGGTATTTTCTACTGCCTACAATTAAAAGGTCATGTTACCCAGATGTTTGAAAATTTAACAGTCTTGTTACAGCCTGTAGCAACCTGGAGTTTCAACTCTGAAGGACTCAGTTTACCTCTTTCACATTGTGAACTTTCCAATGCTAGAATGTACCAGAGCCTGGTACAGTAACTATAATGTATGTGATGGAAGATCATCACACATCAGGTCCTAGCACTTTTGAAACTGACAGTACCATGACTTCCAGATACAGAACCCACTGCCAAGGACAATATGCTGTTTATACCAATTTCCAGGGATACTGCAAACAGGTGTTTACTTAGGGAGACATTTTTCCTTTTAAGATTTAGAGTCGGCCCCACACCCTCTTCTCATAACAACATACCTGAAAGCTTGGGTTGTGTCTTTTTCTTTTTGCTGGAAACTTTTAAGAACTCGTCAATAAGCAAGTCATTAGCACAGGCTCTCTTGTCAGGGTCCGGTTCAAAACACTTCAGTATGAATGCCTTGGCCTCAGCAGACATGGACTCCGGGATCTCTGGGTGGACCTTGAACATCCCCACCTGAAGCGTATTCAAGAGCAGACGGAGTCTCCTGAGCATTCTCATTCTCTCTCTCTCTCTCTCTCATTCTCTCTCTCTCTCTCTCTCTCTCTCTCTCTCTCTCTCTCTCTCTCTCCCTCTCCCTCCTTCCCCTCTCTACCTCATGCCCCTCCCTTTCCCTTTTCTTTCTCTCTGTTCCAGAGCGCCAGGGATAAACCCAAGGCTTCATGCATCAAGTGTCCTGACACTGAGCTGGATCCCCAACCTGCCTGTGCCTTTTCTCCAGGTAACTTGGCATGCCCTTTCTATAGATTACAGAAGCTTACAGAGTGCTTTTGTAATGTTTTTGAAGGATGTAGGAAGAGTAACTAGCTGACGACATTGGCATTACAGCCCTTCAAAGCCTGAGAACTCATTAGTGTACCCTGCACTCAAAAGAAGATATTTTCTTGCAATCACTGAGTTGCTCTGAATAGTTAGTTATACCGCAGATACTGCGCTGGAGTTTTTTCCATTTATGAATCTCACCGAGTCCTCTCAACAACTCGGTGGATTAAATACTGCCCCTCTCACATCAGTGAGGAAAATACGGCTTCTGAGAGGCTGCATCTTGATGTGTTTTGCTTAAAGCCCACGGTCTTTCCCCTATTACATAACTTGTATTTCCCCATCGCAAATCACCAGCGTTAAGAAATATTTAAAAGCACTTTGAAATTAAAACATGTTTCATATCGCAGTTAGGATCTACTTCTTACTATTAGTATGCAAAAAAAAAAAAAAATGTAAAGGAGCAAGTGAGACGGCTCATTTAAAAGTGCCTGCCCAGCAAGCCTAGGACCCGGGTTTTGATTCCTGGAACTCAAGGTGGAAGGAAAGGAGTTGTCCTCTGGCTTTGACATGCATGGGTCAGTGAGTGTATGCACACACACTCACACTCTCTCTTACACACGTGCACAATAAATAAATGTAGTGATGTTTTCATGTAGTTTTGATATAACAAATGTATAAATAATAATATATTTGTAATAGCCATATAGCCTTTACTCTGTGTTAAAAATAATTCTAGCTGGGCAGTGGTGGCGCACGCTTTTAATCCCAGCACTTGGGAGGCAGAGCCAGGTGGATCTCTGTGAGTTCAAGGCCAGCCTGGTCTACAGGGTGAGATCTAGTACAGGCACCAGAACTCCACAGAGAAACCCTGTCTCGAAAAAAACAAAAACAAAAACAAAACAAAACAAAACAAACAAACAAAATTATAATTCTAGGTGCTTTGTATAGATTAACGCTCATATTCCTCCAGAAATTCCGGTAAGAGGTAGTCTTTTTCTCCCCATTCTGTACTTACTGAGGATAAGTAAGTTAAATAACCTCCTCAAGGAGGTCAGGGTAAATGTTCCAAATACCCTGACCATCTTGAAGCCTGTATCAGAAAATGGTCCATTAGTGTCAGCAGAGTCTATTGGATCTAGCCTAAGACAGTATCACTTCCCATGAACATGCAAGGCTGCCTTTCAATGATGGAAGTGTGCTACATTGTTAAATAATAACCATTGCACTATGGATAACGAAGTAGCATTTCTTCCCAGCACTCTAGGGACGTCCTAGAGAATGGCCAGAGACCAGTCAAGAGAAGAGAAAGACACTCTTGCCTCTCACTGTTCTTGCAGTTTCGGATGGCATTCTGGGGTTTTGATTTTTGTTTTTCCGTTCAGTGCTGGGGGTGGAGCTCAGAGGGAGGGGTAGAACTCTGAGCCTCCTACATACATTCTTCATGTTCCTCTCAATGGCGGTCTGTCAGCTTTTCAACAAGCTTCAAGTAGATCACACCTTGTACAACCGTGGAAGGTACGTAAGAAACACAGGGCCCTTGCAAGAAGCCACATGCGGATGGAGTGAGGGCTGAGCTGTGGCTGGCGACAGGCTGAGGACAACGGAGGCTCAGAAGTCTCTGCTACAGGGCAGGCACAGAGCTTCGCTTCCTGGGAAACAGGTAGTCTGGCTGGGGCAAGGCTGAACAGTCTCAGGCACGACATTGCCTTGTCCAGACCTCAGACTTCCAAATCAGACCCATTTCTATATCACTGCCTTCTACATTGGGGTGGGGGTGTGTTCTCACTTCCTAGAATTACTCATTGATAAACACACCAAAAGAACAGACATATGAAAATAAGGTTGAATTACTTAAGACAGATTCTTTAAACACTTGCGGTAGAGAAATAAGGAAAATAATTAGATTTAACTTCTAAATAGATTTAAATGTTGTTTTGTGAATTCTTGTGCGTGTGCATGCGTCTATGTGTTTTGAGGTGCTATGGATTGAACCCAGGGATGCTAGGAAAGTGTTTTACCACTGTGACAGATCCCCAGCCCCCCAAAACGTTCTTATATTTTTCCTGGATGGAAAATATTCACACTATTTCCCAAAGACTTTAGAGTCCTGTGTCATTTATACTGTGCTGTAAAAGGGTACACTGAGTCTCAGTTTAGAACCGAGAAAACCAAGGCTGAGGCACAGGTGTGGAGCGCAGGGTGGGGAGAGCGGGTCTCCCTGAACTTGACTGTATCTCACCATGTATTTCCTTCGGCTTCCTTCCTAACAATCTCTGACATTCATACAGGCACAAACACATCCGTACAAATCTTTATCTTTGATATCTGACCTTGAACATGGCTGCTTGTGGCTCTCCTAGCTCATAAAACGGTGGTTTGCCGGTGGCCATTTCGATGATGGTGCAGCCCAAAGACCAAATGTCTGCAGCTTTTCCATAGCCTCGTGGTCCTTTATCGATGATTTCTGGTGCCATGTACTGCAGGGTTCCTGGAAATAATGCAAACGTATTTTTACTTTAAAGGGGAAAGAATGATACCTAATGACCATTTCAATTTTTCTACATAAATACGACAGCTAAAAACAAAAAAAAGTATGATCCAGGTCTTGATGTCTCATCTTTCTTTGGGATCCAGTTTTCTCTGCAGTTAAGGAAGGTAGAAATGGAAGTGTTTATAACGGGTCTTATCAGTGAAACAAACGGCTCACCAATAGCATCTGGTTAGGAGTGGGGCGTTCTCACTCTTAAAGTGGTATATGGCTGACATATATATGGCTGACATATATGGCTGACATAAGGGATGCCATAGAGGCTTCTGACCATAGTTGTTTGTCCAGAACAATAGGGAATACAACACTATATATTTCCGCATGCTGTTCCTCCAATATATGAAGGCTCCCGTTATACGAACTTTCCCAGAGAAGATCTAGTTGATTCACTGATCTCTTTCAAGCTATAGTTCCCAATTCAAGAAACCCAGTATTTGACTCACGCTTCCATTTTGGAGATCACTATGGAAGATGAAATGAGCCAGGACTATGACATATCCCAGTCTCGTCAAAGCTGAGGCAGAGGAGTGGTTGTTAGAAGCTGGGGAAAGTAAGGAGGTGAGAGGGATAGGTGCCGGGAGCTCAGTCAGCACTAAGTTATAATCCAGAGGGGAACGTTCTGGTTTCTGCTCCAGAGCTAAGGGACAGGATGTGTTCTACGTTAAAAAGCAAAACAAAGCAAAAAAACTAGAAAGGGGGTTGGGCGGTGGTGGCGCACGCCTTTAATCCCAGCACTCGGGAGGCAGAGGCAGGTGGATCTCTGTGAGTTCGAGGCCAGCCTGGGCTACAGAGCGAGTTCCAGGAAAGGCACAAAGCTACACAGAGAAACCCTGTCTCGAAAAACAAAAACAAAAACAAAAAACAAACAAAAAACTAGAAAGGGGACTCTCATGCTGTCACACAAAGAAACACTTAGATGTTTGAGGAGACAGATGTGCCACACTAAGCAATATATGCATGTATTCAAACATCACATGGCACCCACTAATTGCACAGTTCTTCATGTTTCAAGGGGGAAAAGCCCATAAAGACAGGGATACGGCTCAGTGGTATATTGTTTACTTAGAAGAGGTGTGAGTCATAACGCAGAGAAAAGTAAGTAGAAAACAAAGAGATCATTCTTCTTTCTTAAATCACGCCAGCACCAGGATTCTGAGAGCGATGATGAAAAATAACCCATAAGCTTCTGGAGTATGTGATTCTGCGTAGCAATATATACAATTCTTGCTGTGGATTTCAGTTGACAGATTTTAACACAGTGTTTCTCAGCCTGTGGGTTGTGACCCCTTTGAGGGTTGAATGACCTTTTCACAGGGGTCCCATTATTAGCTATCCCACATATCAGATATTTACAATTCATAGCAGTAGCAAAATTCATCACAGTTATGAAGTAGCATCAGAAATAATTTTATGGTTGGGGTTGGGGGGTTGGTCACTGCAATGAGGAACTGTATTAAAGGTTGAGAACTGTTGTGTTTCAAACTCAGGACAAATGGCTGAGGTGCCTATTTAACATATCAAATTAGACCTGGTCACCAGGTTCTCCCAGCATCCCTCAGTTTATCTGTTACAGGGTATGACTGCATACGCAGCCCTCTACCCTGAACTCTCCAGTCCAGTGGTTGGCTGCCCTTCCCCCAGAGGCTCTTCCCTATATAATCCAGACATTTTGGTCACCAGCCCCTTTTGTACCTTTGCCCTCCTGGCTGCTGTACCTGGTTCTCCTCTCTTTCCTCTCCCCTCCTCCTCTTCCCATGTGGCCCAGTTCAGGGTCATGCTCACCCTGAACTCTCCCAGATGTCTCTCCCTTTTATCTACAATAAACTTTCTCCTCCACCGTCCCTAGGAGCAGCCATGTGTAGTAGTGCAGGTCCATAGGGTTGAGGAAATTGGCTCAGACCAGTAGCCAAGGCATGCACATAACACACTCCTTAAGAGCCAACCTGGAGTCTGCTGAGGACCTAGCAACAGTCAATGTGATGTCAGAGTTCCTGATCGTGCCCAGCCAATGAGGGATGACCACACAGACTGGGCGCTGGGAGGAGGGTATAGAAGGCCTGTTATTGAATAAAGGAGTTCGTTATTTGCCTTCCACAGACTCCTGGCGTCTGTGCTGTTGACACCCTGCCTTCTCACCCCCTCTCCCGAGGGAGCCGTTAGAATCCAAGCAACAGCCATGCTCTTCCCTCTTTCTTTCTTTTCTTTTTTTTTTTTTTTTTCATCCAAGAACCACTTTTAATGGATCAAAGACAGGTCGTGAGCCATTATCAAAGACAAGCCATATGAGCGGATATGAATAAGCTGGAAGGGGGAGATGAGAAGCTGTGCACAGCCAGGCAGCTGAAAGGCTGTGGTACGGTGTGTGTGTGTGGGGGGGGGGGGAGTGGCAGGAGCCCTTGGTCCTAGTTCCCGCCTTGTGTAGCCCAGGGAAGTACTCGATGCCATAGGGAAATGCAGGGAAGTCTGTACTTCCAATGCTGAGTGAGCAAGACATGGGGTCTCAAAGTCATTGAGCTCCAATGCAAATCACGCCTTGTCCAAGGTAAGGGCTGAGGCTTTGTTTACTCCCAATGGCAGCTGCCACTGAGGGCTCTGGTTGATGGTTTTAAAGCATCCCTTGGCTGCAGTGCGGAGGCCCAACAGGAGGGGGCAGGAGTGGAAGTAGAGGGCAGGAGGCTGTGAAAGGCAGGTGCGCCAGGAGAGCCGCAGCCCTGGACCGGTGGCTGCCCGTCCATCCCCTTCTGGACATATTTGGATGATTGGACGGCAGCGTGAGAACAGGAGCCGGGGACAGCCCGCAGTCTAGAGTGGCCCTCAATGGAGACGGGGCAGAGCGTGGGTGGGAAAGGTTTGAGGAGCAGATAATTAATTCCACTTAGCATGTTAAGTCTTGTTCAAACCTCAGATCTCTTACTAACCAGTTCTGTGACCCTGGGCAAGTTATTTAAACTCTTTGAACCTTAATGTTCTCACCATAAACCCAGGATAATGATACCTCATGATTAGGTTTATACAAAAATTTCAGTGTGTATAATGCACTGTGCACCCAAGCAAAGTATACAGTCAGTGCTCTATAAATAACGACCACCACTGCCTTTCCCCTCACCCAAATCACCAAGAGGTGACACAGAGCCAGCGCTACATTCGCTAGAGGTGATGAGATACCATGACCCCTAGTGTCGAGAGGACCAAGGTCTGTCTGCATGACGTGGCTCTCAGATCAGCACTAGAGAGAGATCTGAGATCCTTGGTCCCACATAGTACATTGTCACCTTCATGTGTGGCCAGGGGAGAGTTACGGGCCTGGGGCCCTGCTGAGGGCTCCTTCCCTACAAGGCCTTGGGGATTACAGACAAGTTTTTAAGATGAGCAGAAGTTATGAAATCAACATCCTGTCCAAAACCAACATGGAAGTAGGGATTATCATCTCCCGAGTTACCGCGTCTGGGCAGCATCTAAACCGCCTCTTGCCAAGTTGAGGGAGGATGAGGTAAGAAATGCAAACACGGGAGCTGCTAGCAGGTTTGAATTCATCTTAAAAATACATTGTAAATACGGGTATTCCTGTGTCTGAAACACACTGTGTGGCGTGTAGGAGGGGGTGCTGCCTGGGGATCTGAGAGACACACTGACAGAATGTTTCCCTCCTCCTTCCTGCGTCTCCGGCTACCACACAGATGGAAGGCTAGGTGGACAGGGAGATGGACCGGGGGCTGAAGGCCGACGACACGCACAAAGGGTGGGCTGAAACCCTGTGCCCCATCATATACAAACTGCCACCACCACCGGAGTCCTCTCTTTTCTCCCCACCAATGTCCCTATGTGCAAAATGGACCCCTTTCTACCTACCACAGTGGGCTCAGAAATGGGGACAGCTGGCCATTTTGCTTTACATTAAATCAAAGATTAGTTATTGTCTCTTTAATTTTTTTTTTCCTTTTTGGAATTCTTCCCCCCCCCCCCCCCCACATAATATTGTTATTATTTGGGAATTTCATACAATGCACCTCGATATGGGCAACATAAACATTTTTGGTTTTGCTATAGCAATCTCTCCATCTCTGGCCCTGGGCCACCTCCCTTCTCTAATAATAACAGAACGGAACACTTGTGAAGAGTCAGCACCTGAACACGGAGCAGAGACGCGTTTGCAGGCCCAGTATCTAATGGGCAGTCATCCCTCTGCGGAGTCTCCTCTTGGCCGCCTTCACCTCTTTGGAAACTGTCCCCGCCCTCCCAGGACTTTTCACTAGAGGCAGCTCCGTCTCGCTGTGCGTTGCCTAATTTCTCATCCCCACCTCTTCTGAGTGGATGAGTCATTTCCTCTTTCTGAATTGAAATCCTAAGGTTATTTATAATGTGGAGTAGGAGAACTGATTCCTGGGAGAAAATAGACGAGGAAAGAGGGAAATGGGAGCCCAGATAGGAAGGGATTTGGGGATGAGTAAGACTCGGAGAGGCTGGGCGAGGGAATGTTTGTAAAGAAAACAGCACGGGAGGGTCAGAGAGGCTGTAAACCTGGAGGAAAATGGACAGGAAACAGCACAAATAACAAGCTGCGAGTGGAAAGTTTTCTTCAGTGGCATAAAGCGGCAGACCGAGCCACTCACAGAAACCCCAGACCCCCTGGAACATTTCCCGGTGAGCATCAGGCAATCGCGACGACGGCGTTAGTGTTCGTGGGAACACCGACTGAGTTCATCTCTCACCTTACTACGCTCAGGCTCAGCAACTGCGTCTTTAATTGTTCAAGATCTGTATCATTCGTGTCAACACTTACCTGTAAAGGTCTCAGTGCAGGGGTTTATGCCAGCCAGCCTCTTTGATGTCCCGAAGTCAGAGATCTTGAGAACACCACTGTAGGTATTAATCAATACATTGTCACCCTAGGGAAAGAATACGCCAATCAAAATGTCATCTTTTGCAGATGCTGTTTGTGGTTGACTTAAGCCTAATTAAAAAAAAAAATGCCCTTAGAACCAACAACGACATCCATCCCGTGTTCTTCGTTAATAGTCTGGCTCAATAGAGAATTCTTTTCAATACAGGATTCTCGGTATAATTTTTTATTTATGTGTTATCAATCGTTTATAATCATCTGTTCAGGTCACAAGGTCAAATATGGCCTTGAGGAAAAGCTCACTACAGTTCACACTTAGCCTGGGTTACCTGTGTACAGCATCTATATAACTGATATATATATATATATATATATATATATATAACTATATACAGCATCTATATAACTGATATATATATATATATAAAACTATATACAGCATCTATATAACTGATAACTTGCTCCAAGTCCCAGTGACTTTATTTTCTTTCCTGTGTTGTTTTTGTATTCCTTAGGATGTCTGAGTTGGCTTTAGGGTTGTAGGCCACTAAACAAGCAGGTACACTAGGAGCAAACACAGTATTTGGAGAATGCTGCTGCTGCCCATTTAAGAGACCACCAAAGTGGTTCTTGCAGTTTTGGCTAATACTCTTGAAGATATTTAGAAGAACCAGCTACACAGACAGACACTCCCATCCTTTTTTTTTTTTAAGACTCTGTGTAGCCCTGGCTGTCCTGGAACTCGCTCTGTAGATCACGCTGGTCTCGAACACAGAGATCCACCTGCCTCTGCTTGTGAGAGCTGCGATTACAGGGGTGTGCCACCAGAGCCCCGGCATCACTCCCATTCCTTTAGGCAGCCCATAGTAATCTCTGCTGCTCATCACCATTCTAAATCCTCAGTCCTGAAGGTATCATGCTTGCTGTTTCCCCTTTTGAACATGTGGTCTCTGCCTTTAAACTGAACACGGTTAGGATGGACACCTTAAATCACACACGCTCAGACACGTGCTGGCACCTTCCAATATGAATATGAACATGTATATGTATGGACAGGCTCCCCAAGAAAGTCCTCTCTTTGTTCAGGAGGCACACCCCTTTACTCAGAGTAAAACAAACAAACAAACAAAACCTCTCCGTGGTTGCTCTAAGCAATGAAGTGTCCTTCATTTTTATCTCCTTGGTTGCACTATCTGGCTTTGTGGTCACCAAGATGTGAACTCATTTTGTTTGTTTACAAAAGGAACACACTTTAAATAAGCCAGGCTCGGTCAAAAATTCATTCGTTTTTGCTAACAGAGAACATAGGCAGAAGTACCCTACAACACACAGGGGCAGGAACAGATTTTTTCTGAACAGGACTTCAGGTGCCTAGGAATTTAAGCCCAACAAGTGACAAGTGGGACCTCACAAACTACAAAGCGTCTGCACAGCTAGAGAAACAATCAGTGAAAAGGAAGTCCACATAATAGGAGAGACTCTTTGCCAGCTACACAGCTGACAGGGCACTAATATCCAGAATATATAAAGAACTCAAAAATCAAAGTTAAAAAACAAACCAACCAACAAACCAAACAAAACCAAAAAATGTAAACAAATGACTCATTCAAAAAAATCACCTTGGGATCTGAACAGAGTTCTCCAAAGAGGAAATGAAAATGACTAAGAAATATCTCAAAAAATGATCCTTGTCCCTAGTGATCAGGGAAAAACTACTGGAAATAACTTTGAGATTTCATCTTTACTCGTCACAACAGCGAAATAACCAACAACAAACACTGGAGGGCGTAGGGAACCTTCATTCACGGTTGGTGGGATTGCAAACCGGTGCGGCTACCATAGAAATCAGGATGGAGAATTCTCAAAAAGGTAAACATCTACCCTGTGACCCAGCGATATCGCTCCTTGGCATATGCCCAAAGGTCTTGACTTCTTCCTCCACATATACCTGCTCAGCCATGATCGCTGCTGCTCTAGTCACAATAGCTAGGACATGAAACAACTTAAACGTCCTTCAAATGAGAAGTGGGTAAGGAAAATGGGGCATATCTACACTATGGAATACTGTTCAGTTGTAAAGAAAAAAGAAATCGTGAACTTATGCAGGTAAGTGGGTGGAATTAGAAAAGATCATATCGAGCGAGGCAACTCAGACCCAGAAAGAGAAAAGTCCTATCTATGTTCTTTCTCATCTGTGATCTCCAGCTCCAAGTCTTCAGATAGAAATACATAACCTAGAATAACCACAGGAACCAGGAGAGTAAAAAGGAGCCGTGGCGGGGCAGCCAGGAACAACAGGAATGTCTGACACATGTGATTTGAGGGGGGAAATGGAAAAAACGGGGGGGGGGGGGGCTTTAATTGGGGAGGGGGAGGGAGATGAATACAGGAGAGAGGAGGGTTAAATAACAGTAGGGATGTGTGAAGAAGTCATAAGGAATCATTATCTAGCCACCAAATTACATATAAGATAAGCATACACACACACACACACACATACACACACACACACACACACACACATATATGGATACACACACATTTAAATGACATTTTCCCATCTGGGCTGACAATGCTCTCCCCCACCAAAGCCATACGCTATCTAAGAAAAACCTGGCCATCAGGCAGAGAAGCACCCTTCTGAGTTGTGGAGCAGGGTCGTTCCAGAGACTCCCAATACACAGCTATTGCCATTGCCTTTGGTTGCCCCCCAGAGGTTGAAGGTAAGTCTCTACGGCTGAACATACCATATCCTTAGGACACAAGACCTAGAGGATCCAAGCTGGTTCTGACTTTCGAGCCTCCTCCATGAGGACTAGCTTTCATTGTACCAGAGGATGCCAGGCGGGCTTCCAAGGCAGGGAAGTAACCAATAGTCCTCCTACCCAGATAGGATACCTCTGAACCCAAACAATGACCGGCACAGCACAATATCCTTAAGGATGCACAGTGGCATGCGTATTTACTGTTAACCAGCAGTTCTCTGATTAGACTTAAGGCCAACTCACCAAGAGGGAAATCATGCTTGGCACTGGAAACCTGGCCAAGTGCAAAGGGCTAGGAAGTCATGGATCTTGGAGAAGAACCTGTAACTACCATTTTACTAAACCATCCTACCTCATAGCTCCATTCTAAAGATTTATCCTTATGCCCCCAGAAAGGTGTAGTTCTCACTTCTCATCCAAGAAATGTCTCATTGCAACAGACAGAGACCATTCTAGAAGACTACCACTGATCAAAATGCTGAGAACAATGACCCAATGATACATCTAGAACACAGCTCCTTCACCAGAAGCTCAAGGGTCACAGCAGAAGCGGCGGGGGGGACGGGGGGGGGGGGGGGGGGGGGGGGGGGGGGTCAGAAAGATTGACAAATCTAAAGAACAAGAAGCTCGCCGTGAGATGCCCTCTCCTAGAAATGTCCGAGAAGCTACACCGAGGAAGTCTCATCAACATGGCTCCTTAAACAAGACCAAAAGACATGCTAACGCGGAAGGGGGAATCTCATGGTGTGTCAACTCTAGACAAAGAACTACAGGCAACTAGCAAATGCTGAGAGCAGGAGAAATAGTCTTCCCCAGGGAAGTGTCCCCAAGTCGGTTATCCAATACCAGTGGTCAACCCTGAAATCAAGTAACATTATATATACTGAGCAGATTATATATTTAGGAAGATATATCTCAACAACTAAAGAAATGGAAGCCATGAATTTGAGAGAGAGAGCCAGGGAGGGTACATGAGAAGGGTTGGAAAAAGAGAAGGGAAAGGAGCAAATGATGTAATTATATTTAATTAATTTCAAAAACGGAAAACCAAGTTTATTAGTTTTAAAATTTCTTTTTCAAGAAAGCTAAAGTTTTTTTATTTTAGAAATTTGTATAAGGATTAATAGGCCTGGCAGCTCCTCAGGAAGAGGCCAGGTCCTGCTTGGCTTGGGAGCACAGCACTCCACCCCACAGCGCTCTTAGGAAACACCACCGAGTGGCAGCAAGGTCTACTGGCTTCACTGGGTAAGAAGGCTGCTCCTCGTGGAAGACTACGACATGAATATAACTGCAGTGTTCCGCCAAGTCGCCCTTATTCCCCATTCACAATTAACGCTCAGAACACAACCTGGTACTTTCAGATAAAAGGACCACCCAGGACGGACCCCAGCAGGACGAATCGTGGTGCACCCTACCTTTATATCCCGGTGAACGATCTGATTGTCATGAAGGTATTTTAATCCTTCCAGTATTTGCTTTGTATAGAAGCCAATCGTTTGTTCGTTGTCTTTTAACGGGCCCCATTTGGAACGAAGGAGAGCAGAAAGACTTCCTGTAAAATAAGAGAAACTGTGGGCAAAACTCATCCGAGTGGGCTCTTGACAGCATATTAATAATGTGACACGAAGTTAATCCAGACAGCACTGGCTCTTCACACACAGTAGGTCAGAAACCACTCCAGTTACCTGGGCTCAGACATGAATATGAAAATATCCCTATTCTAAAGGCAGTCATTATCAACTCAGTCTAAGTGAAAGGATGCTCAATTGCTATCTTTAATCCAAGTCATGATGACAGAAGCTAACGGTTTCAAAATTCCTTTACTATCTGCTGATCAGCATAAAGGTAATGTCACCGATGCAACCTTTATTTTAACATGGATAATTTCATTCAGGTGAGCTCTTCTTCCAGGCCTTGGAAATTTGCACTTCTGAAAGGAAGAAAAGCATTATCTTACCTCCTGGGACTTGCTCCATGAAGATTTTAATGAAGCCGTTCTCACTGAAGGAGCCCAGATACTGGACAATGTTTTTGTGCTTCAGGTGTTTATGCAAGGCAATTTCTTCATGCAGGGGCTGAGAGTATCTGGAAGATGTGCAAATGTCAATATGCTGAGCATTCAGCCAGACTTCAGAGTATTAATTTAAGCAATGCACACTGAAAATGCCAGCTAACTGGTGCCCATAAATAAAACCAAATGGCCACCTAAACCTTTGACCATCTAAAGCCTTTATTTCTCATAAATTCTGTGACAATGTAGCTGCAGCTTGACCAGGAGAGAAGTGTTAGATACTGTTCAAAGCTCCTTGCGTATATTAACTCATTTCTTTTAACTAAATGTACTGTTAGGGATGTCCATTTTATGACGACCCAAGATCATAAAGCTAGTGAGAGACTTAAGCCATGAGTCCAGGGGATTAGATACCATCCACAGAGACCACTGCCCATATTAGCAATGGCATCCCCTTCTATTGGCTTCATCAACATAACTACTATTCCAGGAGGTTCTTGTCCAGGAAGGCAAAAATTTAGTGTTCATCCACAACTTCCCCAAGGCCAATAAACTCCTTAGTAGGAACCACAAAACCATTTATAGTTAATTTCTTTCAGCCCACTGGTTCAAAACCCTCACCTTCTGAATCCACAAAGCCTAGCGTATCATGATTTTTGCCTGACCAGCTATGCACCAGAGTTCAAAATCATGTGCTTATTCTATATGACTTTCAAATTCTGAAAGTGTTTCATATTTCTGAAATAGCGCAGCACTTCTGATAGTTATATGAAGTACTGTAAATCTTATAGACTCTGAAGAAGTCTACGATCAATGAGTACTTATGTAGTTATTACATAGCTTGTCAAATAATAAAATTTCAACAAATCAACTTGTAACGGTTTAATTGGCTTTCATTGGTAATTCGTGACAGCATCTGGTCCAAAGAGACAGGAGCTTTGCTGGATATGGCAGAGCAGCCCAGGTTTAACGTAGTGTAAGCAGGAATGAGAAAACAGCATGGTGTAAAAAGCAACTGGCTGACTTCAGGTCATTGTCCTTGCATGTGTCAAAGTGGAGAGAGGAATGTCCTTATTCTGGTGACTTAGACTGGCTGGGCTCCTTTGACCGGATGTTGTAAATCTGCTTTTCTTGTAGAAATACTGGCCCATTTGGGAATTTGACTACCATCTCTCTCTTGATTTAGAGAAAGGTCAGATCTTACAAATAAAGAGATTAGGTGGAGGTGACATCAAACCTGAACATGAATGATTCTATTTCAGATTGATCTGTTGCAACCTAGTATACGCAGTCCAAATCAACAGCCTTCTGTAAGCTTTATTTAATAAACTAAATATGCTTGGGTATCAGTAACCATAGATAGCGATTCAATGCTATTCTCTCTCTCTCTCTCTCTCTCTCTCTCTCTCTCTCTCTCTCTCTCTCTCTCTCTTATACATTAGAGGCTACCAGCATGAGAGTCTTTAATTACACTAAAGCATATTCAATGCAAACTTGATACCCCACACTTGCTTCAGGCATACTCTAAGGAAGGTTCAGATCGTTCAGTGACAAATCCAGCTAGACAGCCTGGAGCGTTTTAGAAGGCAGTAACAAACAGTAACACTCAGTGTTGAATGGTGCTGTCTTCATGCAGCTGTGCAGGTTCTAGCTCAAGCACATACTTTATGAAGATCTAAATTCACTTACTTGAGGTACATTTTTATAATCCTTTTGAGATAAATTTTTACAAATTTTTAAAAAATTTTATAATATTTCTCAGAAAGCTGGCAAGAAACAAAGGAAAACCTCTTATGTCTCAGACCTTTTACTTTTTTCCCCCCTTTAGAATTGCTACAGGAGTTCAATGGCAAGCTTTAAAGCAATCCATCAACAGTATATCAGCTAGAGACAGCAAGAGCACGTTGATATGGGATGAGTTGAAACAAGAACTATCAATATACAGTAGTATCAATTGTTAAGTAGTGAATGAACCTCAGCTGTGAATACAACGTTGCTTCTGGAGAGATGGAAGACACTTAGAGACAAATTCATGATTGCCCTTGACATGCATTAGTGGCACAGGCTGTCTCTTTCTATAGATTCAGAAGATTAGGATCACCAATCTGACATTAGCAACCAACTCACTTTATCATGAATCAAAGGCATCCTACCTCCTGACCCTCTACTGAAAATCAAATTACAAAGGTCTACATTTAAGGTTAAGAGAAGCAAGCATCCAAATCCCACTATTTAAACCGAGGATAGTTCAAAACTTAACAATACTAATCAAGAGTCCAGCTGAACTAAGGGTAAATACTTCTTTCCAACATGGAGACTGTCATAAACACTCAGCAGTTCTCTTCAGAATAAGTGCCAAGATATACCTGAGGATGAAATCATAACCTTTCAGGTCAAGAAAATGGGCTACAGTGGTGGTGGTGCACACCTTAAATCCCAGCACTTGGGAGGCAGAGGCATGTGGATCTCTGAGTTTGAGGCTAGCCTGGTCTACAGAGTGAGATCCAGGACAGCCAGGGTTACACAGAGAAACCCTGTCTTGAAACTGCCCCCCCCCCCCCAAAAAAGAAAAGAAAGTAGGTTAGGTTATGTTAGGAAAATTGCAAGAAATAGAAAAAAGGAATGGTGTCATCAGAGATACTCCATATACTTAGCTTGGAAAAAAACTTTCTCATCTGTAAATTTCTTCAGGCTCTACTGTTAATCACCTAGGCTAGTATTTCCCAGCATTATTTTGAGATGTGTGTGTGTGTGTCGGGGGTCTCAATACATGGCCCAGGCTAGTTGGCCTCCAATAGGGCCCTGTTGCTCCAGTCTTCTGATTGCTGGATTGCAGGTATGCACCATCACACCTAGCCAGTTTGCCTCTTCTAGACAGTGTCTTACAGACGATCCACGTCCAGAAGTACCCTTAGAGCTCCTGGATGAGCTTGGCATCTTTAAAAGGTTCCCAGTCGCCTGATACACAACAGCTAGATAGAGAATATCTATAGAAATGAATAGTTCAGGGATGTGTAGAATGCTGGTGGAGAAAGTCAATCTGTGATTACCAACCAGCTAGGGAGAGACTGAGAAAATGCTGTTAGACCCATAACTTCTCTTAAAATCAACTCTGACTCATTAGCAAAGTATTTTTAGAATTGGAAGGAAACATAGAAAGGACTTGCTTAGTGATAGGCCAGGGCCTAGTACATGCTAAGGCAGTAGTTCTCAACCTTCCTAATGCTGCGACCCTTTAATGCAGTCCCTCATGTTGTGGTGACCCCCAACCATAACATTATTTCCGTTGCTACGTCATAAGTGTAATTTTGCTACTGTTATGAATTGCAATGTAAATATCTGATATGAAGGATATCTGACATGAGACCTCTGTGAAAGGGCCGTTGGACCCTAGGGGTCATAACCCAAAGGTTGAGAACCACTGTGCTAAGCAACTGCCTTAGCACTGAGCTATAACTCCCAAATGTAAGTAACTGTTGCCACTTTGGGGGTTTGGTCCTGGGTTTCGGCACTAAAATGTGAGTTTTGCAACTCTGGGGGAAAGGTATCCTGACTACTTGGGCAGCCAGGTGACACCTCAAGCTGCTAGGACAGCTCAGCCCTGGA
>CABHPP010144341.1:35230-54237 GCA_902168425.1 Peromyscus attwateri | reverse complement strand
TGGCGTGGAAGCCATCAGTTCCTGGGGTGTTACAGAAAGTCACGCAGATTGAAATAACTAGCTGCCTCCTTCAAGTGGAAACTTCCTCTCCGCCCATCTCCTCTCCTGAGGACCGGGCAGGAATTGCTCACTCAGCTCAGGATATCAGATGCAGCCACAGCCTTCCTCTCACCCACCCTCCACCTGCAGTTAGGTTCCACATCCTTCTCCATTAAGCCCAGCAGGGAAAGAGCAGAGCTGAGAGGAAAGGCCAAGAGCCGAGGCAAGGGCTCTCGCTAGCAGAGAAAAGTCCCATGCCCACAATTAACCACATACATTTACTGGAGGGCTGGTAAACAAATCAGTGTCATTGATGATTTATCCCCTAATTTGCATTGAGCATGTACCTCATAAATCAATAAGAGAAAATAGCATTAAAGCATTGGTGTCAACTGTCAGCAAAACGCAGTGTACTGATTCTTTTAATTAAAAGAATGTGTGTGGTGAATGTGTCCATGTGTTATATTAGATATGGTCCATTTTTAAATTGCTTTTTCACATCAAAAGCCATGATAGGAGTTTGGCTGAGGACAAAGGACCGTAAATTCACAGTAGGCAATGAGAGTCCTGGCGCCCCTGGGTAATGTACAGTAACCTGACAGGTGGCCTCATCCAAGGGCATGCTGGGAGTGGACATGATGTTCTCTGGGTCCAGGCCAGGTGAAATAAATCCAGAGGAAGAGCTGTTGCTGACACTGATCAGGACGGCACAGACAACAGTAAGATCTATCATTTCCTCCTTCTTAGTCCTGGGTGAAGACATTTCTATCTTTCCCATATATGGAATATGGAAATCCAACAATTGCCACAGATTAGGATAGTGAAAATTAGTGTTGCTTTCTCTCTCCCCCAGAGTTCTGAGGATCAGACTGGTTTTGCATAAGAAAGCAACAAAAAGGTAGTATCAAGAAATCACACAATTCTCCTGGAGGAAGAAAAGAACACCGTTCAGTACAGAGTGGGTTCCCATCCTGCTCTTGTCTGACATCAACCCCGTTGTTAAAGTGGACGGCACTGGAGGGACTCTTTAAAAGAGGCAGCTTGCTACTTTCATATAGGGATAGTCTTGCTTCAGGAAATGCACAGCCATCCAGTCAATCAACACCTCTAGCCTACAAGAGATCAGGCTGGGAAAAAGATAGCCAGCATGGGGTGGGAATGCTCTGGGGCTGGCTGGGGATGAATGCAAGCTTGCAGTCAGTAGTCACGGGTTAAAATCCTGGATCAGTCAGACACCAGTTGTGTGAGTTGGGGTAGAGTATTTACATTCCCATGGCCTCTGTACCTATAAAATAGAAAAAGGGCAAAAAGAATACTTGCGACTCACAAGAGGACTTTAGAATTACAAATGGCGATGTCTGTGGATCAATTAGAGTGTTTGTGTTCAACACCTGATACAAACAAATCCTAAGAGCTGTCTATAGAAACACAGGCGTGGCGGGGGGTGGGGGGGGGGGGGGGGGGGCAGGAGGATCTGCACCCTGCTGAGCCACGTTGTGGGGCTAATGAACCTGCAAGCGTGCCAACAATAGAGTGATTCACAGGAGATCCTGGGTTCAAGGAAAGTTGGCTGACGGAGGTCTAGGGTGGTGGCTGAGGACAAAAGGCTAGGGGAGGGGATGAGATTCCTAAATATTAGCTGTGTTAACCTCTGAGGAGTCACTTCCTATGCTGAGGCTCTGTTCCTAGGCAGTCAGAAAAGAGCTTGGGGCTGGATGCTCTTTGGTCTGTTGTAGTTCTAAAGGTTCAGGGGCCTTTCTTTTTTATTAACTTTTTTCTCGATACATATTGTTCTTTGAAAATTTCATGCATGTATATAATATATTCTGGTTACTTCCCACCCCCACCCCCACCCAATCCCCTCTCAGCTCCCTCTCGTCACTGTCAGCCCCACACCCTCCTTGCTAGTAGTTCCTTTCCCAGATAGTGACTTTGGGTTCTGTTTTGTGAAGCATTTAGTCTAACCTGGTCCATCTGTGTGACCACGGTCTGCATTCATCACGGTTCAGCGGGAGCCGCTTCTCTGCTTAAGGATGAGAGCCACACCTGTCTGGGTATAAACAATTAGAGGGGAGTTTGACTAAGTGTGAGTTTGGTTTAGTCTTACTGCAATCTCTGTAGACTGATTTCTTTGTCTCTGTAAGTCATATGTTCAGAAACCAACAGCCAATAGCCCTCCAAGTTTCCATACCACAGTTAGCCTCTAAATCCCCAAGGAAAAGCTGTGATTGGCCCAGCTTGAGTCAGATGATTATTCCTGAACCAATGATTTCTAAGTAACACGGTAACATTGCTCCAACATAGCAGATTTCATGGAAACCTGAGAATTAAATGCTGGAGACAAATCCCGTAAGAGCAGACATTGGTCTAGGCAAAAAGGTTTTCCATGCCCTTCCACACAATTGCTGGTTTTAATAACCCAGTTATCCAGGGTCACATGCATAACAGGCCTATCTGAGTCTGAGAAATATTAAACTATGTCTGAAGCTCTGAGAGTGACGAGATGTCCTTGTAAGGTAGACTGTGACACCGCACACATACCAACACACACATATACCAACACACATACACACACACACACACACACACACACACACACACACACACACCAACACACATGGGTTTCTGATGCCTTATAAATGGATGGATGGATGGATGGATGGATGGATGGATGGATAGATAGATATTAAAAAATAAACTGAGTATCTATCCGAACATGAAAACAATATGTCAATATGACTCTGAGCTTCCCAACTGATCTCTGATCTTGGTTTGAGGTGTGAAAAGGGAACCTGGTTTGAGATAGGAGCTCCCGACACTGACCTCAGCACAGATACAAGACATATGCATTGCTTCTGGGAAGCCAGGACATTCTCAGTCCATTGTGGCTTCCAGCTAGCAGATTTCTTGATTCTGCATAGTTGAAACAACCTGCTATCAGAAACTGAGGTTTATTAAACAAAACCCCAGTGCCACAAATGGGGTATTTCTTTATGTGTTGGTCAAGATGGCCCTAGAACCCCCTTCCCTGCCTCCCCAAAACAGTAAATCTCTTCCCATTTCTCTTGGTTGTCCACCTGGACAAGCCCAGACCTATTGCTGAACACTGCACATTGTTTGCATGATACAGCGAAGACAACTGGAACGGAACCAATAGCTTCCTTCCTGCTAGCTTCCTTCCACAGTTCTGGAAGGTGCTATGTAGGCTGCAATGGAGGAAAAAACATCAGTGACCTTCCCCAGCTATGGATTCTACAGTCTACTGTGCCCACTTGTAAAACAGTGGCACCACTGTTGTGAGAGTAACCAACTGGTTTTTGATTGGCTTTGAGACCTGCTTCATGGGAGAGAATCCATGCCTGTTACTTCAAACCTGGTCAGAAACCCAGCCAAAGGAGCTCCTAGCCTTAGGTAGGACTGAGTAGTGTTGTTCTCCAAATTCCTTAGGACATCAGCATCTCATGAATTAGCTGGCATCATCAGCATGTTCTTTGCATGCTAGTTCAAATTAGACAGCTGTCCCTTAACACCCAGATGAAGTGAATCAAGACGTAAAGGCATCATAAGGGCCTGGTCACTGCTCATCCCTCTTCCCCTTTCCAGTCACTTCTTTTTTGTCATAGAAACAGGAAGCCCCAGTTCATGATCAGCAACTAGTGCCTCCATTCTCTCATGCACGCCTGCCAGTGTGATGCTGAGAGTGAAAGGAAGAAATGGATGCAATGGAAGGAAGAACTGACAGCTCCTCCTGGGTAACCAGTCTCCCTCTCACTCCATGCTCACACTGTTCTTAGCCGGGAGTGCCCCTTTAATGCTTGATCGATCTCTCTCTCTCTCTCTCTCTCTCTCTCTCTCTCTCTCTCTCTCTCTCTCTCTCTCTCTCTCTCCAAGTGCAAACTCTCCTGTTTTCCTTTCAGGGACATTGGGAAATGGTACCCACCTCCAGAAATTATTTCTATCCCCCCAGATGGATGTGAACTCTCAGTTTACAGCCCTCTTCAGGCACCACCTAGCCAATTTATTTAAGCATTATTTCCTTAGGAAAGGATTACATGTTTCCTGTCTTTATATCCCTCATAGTGCAAACATGCGATAGACGTTGAGTATTAACAGAAGCGAAGTGCAGTAAAATCGTGTGGTAGGTATGCTCCAGGCAACGATGACAGCTCTCTCTAGCAATCCTCACGTGCAGAAGTACATCAGTTTTTGTCTCGTCCTCTCCACTGTAGGAGCAGAGTCATTGGCCTATAACATGTCAACACCTCATCACCAGACCTCAGGCTATCAGAACTGAGGGCAAACCTTGTCCAGTTCCCATGACCTCACTAAACAAAATCACTGGGCAGGTGGGCACCGCCCTCACAGCCACATCATGGCTTGGACACTCCTTGCTTTTTTGCAGGCTCAGCCACACTCACAGGTTTTATAAAAGAAATGTGGGTTGTTTGTCATAGGTCGTGACCTCATATTAACCAGCCCAGGAATCCTAAATCTGAGAACCTGGATTTAAGGTATATGAATTTTTAAAAGTATATGAATTTAAAAATGTTTTAAATTGTAGATCTGTAATAGTCAAGTATTTAGAAGCTAGTTTTTATTGCTTTCTTATATAAGTATATCAAATACTGAATATAAGGTCTGCAAAAAACACAAAAGATTATGTGTAGAAAATATAAATACATAATTGTAGATATATCATCATTGATCTATGAGCTAACCTATATAAATATATAACCTATATCTATAACCTATATAAAACATGCCAGGAATAAAAATACAAACATAGATATGAAATATACCCATTGTCCCATGAGCTTACTAATGAGGAAAAGAGTGTCATAAGAACATATCAGTTAATATCTTTGAATACAGGTATCAGAAATGCTGATTCACACTGATTTCAACAGTGTAGTATCAAGTGCAAAGCTTGAAGGAAGGGATCCTGTGGCTGATAAATCATCGAGAACCGGGACCCCGTCTGTTTCTTTATATCGTCAGTATTATTTTCTTCCTTCATTACCTAATTTATCGATGCCAATTGCAGATGTGGTGTTTGGACATGACCATTTCCAGAAGCAAAACTGAGGTTAGCCACTACACTGTCTCCCTTTTATAGAAGAAAGGATACCTTCTCCCTAAGCCTCCAGAAGCCCTCCTTTCCTATCTCATTCTCCAGACCTGGATCACAGTCCCATCTCTACACCAATCACTAGCAACAGGGATTTGAGACCAAGAAGAGGATGTATCCCTATGAGTGTGGTCCCTGCTCACAGCGTCAGATGGGAAAAACAGACTGTATCACACAGGGTTCTCTAGAGGTATATTCATTTACAAAACATATATGCTCAGGTATATATTTATAATATATTCTCTAGAATGTGTGTATAATAAAAGAAGATTTATTGGGTTGGCTTACCTGACAAGGGCTAGGCACTTCACCAGCGGCTGTCTGTGTGCCAGAGCAGCTGAGTTCTGAATCCAAGAAGCAGGACATCTCAGCATTCTCAATCTGGACCAGAAAGCCTGGATGTTCCCTGAAGAGGAGCTAGCATCGAGTCCTTGCTGAGAGGCCCAAAGAGTCTGCTGTCAGCAGATGGCAGCCCTGGTCGATGCCCTCACTCGGAAAAGAAGGGGGCTTGCCAACCTGCACACTGCCTGCCTTGGACTTCTTTTTCACTTAGGGCATCAGTCCATTGGAGGGTGTGGTCCACATTCAGGGGAGCTCTTTTTCCCTCGGCCTCTGTGCCATGTGTCAATCCTTTCTGGAAGAACCCCCTCCTAACCCAAGACATACAGGTATGTTCTATTAGTGCTAGGCGTCTCTCAAAACAGTTAAGTTGACAACCAAGACCAGTTATCACAGGCACTGAAGTGCAGCTGAGTCTCCAGATATCAGGAATAAAGGTGGAGAGATGACAAAAAGCCACCCAGTATTACCTACCAGAACATGGAATGTTAAGTTGGCACTTACTGGTGTGAAAGTTCTTTTGTACACGTGGCCACTTAAGTATGAGCTCCAAGAATCAGGGATCTTTGCGTGTTTTGTTCTATACATCTAGAAAGTGCCAACAGAGTGTCTCAGTTAGGGTTTTAATTGCTGTGAAGAGACACCATGACCATGGCAACTCTCATAAAGGAAAACATTTAGTTGGTGCTAGCTTACAGTTCAGAGGTTCAGTCCAATATTGTCATGGAGGGTAGCAATGGTGGCATGCAGGCAGACATGGTGCTGGAGAAGGAGCTGAGAGTTCTAATCTTAATGCCCAGGCAGCAGAAGCAACTGTGTCACTGGGCATAGCTTGAGTATTGGAGACCTCAAAGCCTGCCCCCACAGTGACATTCTTCCTCCAACAAGGCCACACCTACTCCAACAAGGCCATACTTCCTAGTAGTACCACTCCCTTTGGGGGCCGTTTTCTTTCAAACCACCACACAGAATATGTACTCTAGAACTGTGAATGAACAAAATCCTCAGCACATTATTGCACTCTGATTTTACACACATGTTAAGAGTTATAAGGTAGACCATCCAGTTTTAGTGATTTAGGACTCAAACTCATATTTGCAAGACACCAAATCCATTGCTGATTTCAAGCACTTTGACCCAACTGTCCTGTTTATTAGACAGGCTCAGATAAAAGTGGTCTGGAATTTATAAAGCATAGGTATTGATTGTCACTGGGACAATTAAGAGACTCTGTAGAGAAGGCATGTGTAAACTCTGTAATGGGGTTCTAAGGACACACATTCATACAGATAACAAGTGACTTTTCCCATGTGGCATCAAAATCTTGTCTCTTCACTCAGTGATTACAATCACATAATCTGTATGCAAGCACAATTAAAAAAATTCTTATTTTTAAATGTTTTGTGCTGTATTTGTTTACCATATTCAACAGTTAGACTCCATCAGCTTCTATATTGACATGTCAGTGTTTACTTTAAGTTATAATGGGAGATTGGCTTCATAATCTGGATTGGTGCACCTGGACCACTTCATTTGCCAGTACAGTCATTCAACAACTATTTGCTGGGTACTTCATGGGTTATAAACTGTTCTAAACACAGAGAATGCAGCACCAGGTGGTAGTGAGAGCCAGGGAGAAAAATGAAGCAGTGGGCAGGGATAGAGTGCCAGGGCAATGGAATGGGAGAGAGCAGAGAGTTGATTACACACACACACACACACACACACACACACACACACACACACACACACACACGGGGTGGGGGGAGGGAGAGATGTTAGAGATAGACAACCTCTCAGCCAGTGTAGGTTTTATCAGATCTGATAAAGAGGCGGGAAGGAGTCAGTAGTGGATGGAATGAGGAAGAGAATGAGCAAACAGGAGGTAATATGCCCCTGAATTGAAGAAGGCCTGCTGTGTGAAAGAACAAGAAGTTGGTGAGATCAGAAAGAAGAGTCAGCTGGATAGTGTGAGGGTAGGGGTGAGGTCAGAGGTCCTGAAACATGGTAGAGGTATTGTGCACGTACCCTCAAACCTGCTTCATCAAATTCCATCAAGGCGTGGGGATGTGTCTGCAATGACAGTCACACATTTGTGTCTACAGACACAAATGAAGTTGGCCATGCAAATTAGAGAAGCTGTGTGACACAGTGGTCATGGGAGTGGAGCTAGAGGCCAGAAAGACCTGAGGTGCGGTTCAGACTCTGACACGAACTTGCCATAACATAGTGCTATGGTCTAAATGGGCCCCCCAAACAAATATATTGGAAACAACACCAAGGTAACTGTGTTGGAAGGCATTTGGGTCATGAATTCTTCATTCCAGTGGATGAACTGAGCGCTCTCAAGTGAGTGGAGACTGTGGTTCACCAAAAGCCACTATGCAGTTCATGAAGACCTAGAAGGCAGGGATTGGAAGGCTCGGAACACAAGAGTAATGATAAAGGGATAGAGGAGCTAATGGACGTGAGTTGATCAGAACACATACATACATTCGTTGAAATACTGTACTATTCCATAAATACATACAACTACGTGTGTTAACCAAAACAATTTTTAATTGCCTAAGGGGTAGAAATATTAACTGTCCTGATTTGACCTTTACATGCTACCTATGTGTTATCACGCTGCACTATATAAATCTGTACACTTAAAAGGTTAGGAAAGGCTCACATCAATGGATTGTCTCTCCTGTTCTTCCACAGCACAGAGACACAGTTCATTCCTTTTTGGCACTTTCTACTTTCTACCACATAAGAATATAGCAAGGAAGTCCTTATTAGATGTTGAGCTCGTGATCTTGGACTGTGTGTGTGTGTGTGTGTGTGTGTGTGTGTGTGTGTGTGTGTTTGTTTGTACGTGTGCACGCCTGTTGAGGCCAGAGATAAACATCAGGTGCTTTCTCTAATACTCTTCATCTTATTTTTGTTAGGACAGGGTCCCTCAGTGACTGGGTGGCAGCGAGCTCTGAGGTTCTTTCTCTGCCCCAACCCCAAGTGGCAGGGTGACAGGCTCACGCCGCCACCATCACCAGCTTTTACTGTGAGTTCTGAGGATCCAAGCTCAGGTCCTCACACTTGCACAGCAGACACCATACTGACAGAGAACCCCCAGGCCCAGTCTTGAACATTTCAGCCTCTAGAACCAAACATGTACATTTGTGTTCTTCATAAATTACCCAATCTATAGCATCTTCTAGGCAATAGAATGGATTAAGACACATACTGTGCTCCCAGACCACTTACACAGCTGTGTTGAACAGCAGGTTTTATTCATTGTAAAATGTATCTGCTATACCATCTTCCCTGTTGTCCTCCTATAAAAAAATAACTTTTGCAACGTGATTAAAACAGTGTCTGGCCAATAGCCATGGTTCAGTTAAAGCCTCGCCGCTGCTGTGATCACACTGCTTTGGTTGTTGGCTCCTGGTATTTATTCAGCTAACAGACACACTCATGGGTCAGGCTCTCTGCAAGCCAGGCTAAATATTCAAAACTGAGGGTCATCACAAAGCTAGCCCTCTGCACTTGTATCCATGGCCCTGACATCTCCTCTTGTAAGTCTGGCAGCCTCACCAGGCAGCTGAGAAGCTGGCATGCCCAAGTGTCAAGGAGAGAGCAACCCGCCTGCGGCTGGGGTGGAGGGGAAGGCTGCTGCTCCCGACTGCACACGCCTGATCGGCTCTGAAGACTGTTTTCCCCACCTGCTCCTCACAGGCGAATGTGACTCATCCGGCTGCACACCTGGGCCTGGGTTGGAGCCAGGGCAGAGGCCATGGCAGGGGAGGATTTCTCGAAAGCCTGAGATGGAGGCAGATGGTTTTGATGGGCATCAAGGGACCCTGCAGCCCACGTCTGCAAAGCCCTCTGCCCTCTTTCCAACATGTAAGGAATAAGGGAGTGCTGTTAGTTTTTCTTCAAAATGAGTCCAAGGAGCTTCGTGTTATGGGACAAAGATGGCTAAGGATCTGGAACCTTAAAGTACTGGCCAACAGCGGAGGGAACGATAAGGGAGGCTACAAAGACACCAGATAGCAAGAACTGGGCTCTGAGGTTCCGAGTCGACAGTGCTGGGCAACACTGCGGCTGAACACAGCAGCATCCATTCTCCTTGCTTTGGGTCCTTCTGATTGGAGCCCAGGAAACCAAGCATCCTTTGTAATTGTAGCACTGTGGACAGGTGCTGCTTATTATTATTATTAATAATAAAAATCCACTCACTGTGAACCAGATCTCCCCAGCACTCTCCAGGACCCCAGTTCTCTCTTCTAAAGGTTCAACCCTCCCTAGACTCCAGATAGTCCTGATTTCTGGGGGTTTCTTTTTAAAAAAAATTTCACAAAATCATTTATATCAAGACCTCCCACATTAGGTAGGACAGGGCCTGGCAACAAGGACTCAACAGTACATTGAACGAACCTCCAGAGACCTCCATCCAGGACTCACTCTTCACAGCTGCACAGGCCCAGGGAAAAGGGCTTGCTGCTAGGCTCTGGGGCCCGCTGTGACACCCTGGGAGAAAATGTACTCTCTTTTCTAATCTACAAAGTGGGACTGGCCACTCTTTCCTGCCTGCTCAGCATGGTGGTTTTGAATCTCTTGCCTCAACAGTCACAGAAGACTTTGAGGAAATTAAGTATTGTATAAAACCAGACAGTAGAAAGGGTTTTAAATTCCTCTAATAGCATGAACGGCAACCCCACAGAGGCTTTAGACACAATGGGAGGATGTCCCCTCACCAAAGGTGTCAACGTTGGGATTCTAGAAGCTCACAAAATTCTTCTAGCTTTAATCCAAAGTGTTGATTAAATCCTTTCTCAGCACCTTTAAAGAGCTAACCCACCCCCCCCCCCCCCCCGCCCAGTATGAGGGCCAGTCACTCCAAACTTTCCTTCTGGTCTCTCCTCTAGAGACTTGGTTCTACTGGATACCAGTTTCCCCATCCTGTCTGGAAAATGTTGCGGACACACACACACACACACACACACACACACACACACACACACACTTCACCTTATAGAGGAAAGCCAGGAAGAAAGTTCTTTCCACCAACCAGCCTTGAAATTTCAGCAGGTTCCCTTGTACCCATAACCAAGCCAGGCTGTGACTCTGAGCCACTGCCTGGGGGCTCCACTCCAGCGACCTCCCCACGCTATTGGTGAAAAGCAAGCCACAAAGATAGGGGAGACAGTTTTGGGGTGGTGACTGGACGGGCGCATCCAAGCTCTGCCCAGGCCATTCTTTCCTGTGTCCCCCATTCTAGCCATTTGGAGTCAAGTCGCTCTCTGGCTTTTGTTCATCCCAGTAACTTGCCTTCAAGACTTCTCATCATTTAAGGTGAACAGTCCCTATCAATGTGACCTGAGATCGGTTTTCTGGCTCTTAGTTTCCTGGTATGTAATTATTACCCAATAGTGGCCACAGTTAGCCTGCATGGACAGAGCACTTGCTATTTGGCTCATATTCACTCATCCATGTTATCCTCAGAAGGAGGGGAAAGTTGCTACCTTCATCTTTCCCAAGGGGAATCACATGAAGGAGTAACCTAGAGAGTGTCCAGACAGAGAAACACGATGAAGTGTATTGCATCCTTCATACACGCCTGCACCTACAAATCTACATACACAGTGTTCTAGTCACCCGCTTTGAGGTAAGGCTTTTGGGGTAGTCCTGTACCTCATACATATTTTACAATATAGTAAAATAGTGAGTCGAGCAGTTCACATCACCTAGTGTTTAGTGATAAACACTCCTTTTCATCCGCCTCCTTTCAGGGCATATGTACATTCTGGGAAAAGGACAATGTGAATTCTGAACAGAGAGTGACAGGATTGCTTCAGTAGGCAAATGTTCAGAGTTCTAACTTGCTGGTTCTTTAATGTGTTACATATAAATGGAGTGAATGTCTAGGGTATCAGTGTGTTTGGGCAGCATAGTTTAAGTAAAACTGTTTCCTTTTGTTTAATTGGTTTGCTTTGGGTTGGGTTTTTTGTTTGGTTGGTTGTTTGGTTCGTTGGTTTTTGTTTGTTTGTTTTATTTTTCTTCTACCATTTCAATCCCTCTTTCTCTGCAAGCATAGTTCACTTAGATGCTACATTCCCTAAAACTTCTGATGTTTGATCCTCGCAGACTATTTTATTACCATTGGAATGGAAACAGAGGTGGTTTAGACAATCTCTGCCTCATTTTCTAAGTAACATCCAGATGATGCATTTTAGGAGTATGTATAGATATACGTATATGTGTATAACAGCAACTGATGAAAAAACTGATGAATTTGAAAGAGAATAGGAAGGGTTTATTGCTGGGTTTGGAGGGAGGAAAGGAAAGAGGAATGATAGGTTATAATAAAAAACTAATAAAATAAATGATTAGGAAAAGAAGAGAAAGGGGGAGCAAACAGAGAGGATGAGGTGGTGTTGAAATCCAGGCAATCCAGACTGGAGTCCAAGGTGTTTACCAAACACTATCATCTTCTACCCAACTCATATGGATACTGTGGGGGTTAAAAAACGATAACTAACAAGGATAAGCAGTTACTAATACAATTATGTTACGATGTGAAACTATGTAAGGTACCTTTCAGAGTATCTGACACTTAGCAGGCCCTCTAAGTGTGTTAACCCTCTGGTCTGTCCATCTATCTCCCTCAAATGACTTTTCTCAATCCTCGTCTTCTTTATACAGCCCAGGATACACTGTCTGACATTTACTTGAGAGAGTATTTTAGTGCTCAGTACTTTTGTCCATAAACAGAGCTTTTGGGCTATTGGGAAACATTGGGTTGGACCTCTCACTTTCTAGAAGGTATGCATCTTAGAGACACTCATTCAATGACCCTCATACAAGTACTTCTAGCCCCACCTAGTCTTTGTAATGGTTTCTAGGAAGCTACTGTGAGAGGATGCCCAAGAGAATACTATTCCTACCCTCACCCATTCCCCTCTACTTCCCCCTTCTCATGGAAGAAGAGGCTGACGTTGAGGTAAGGGCTGGAGAAATGCTGGTCATGCTCTTCCTCGTCTCAGCCTCTTTCAAGTCTTTCTGGTCTACTGTGGACAGAAAGGCCTTGGTTCCCACACACTCCAGGGAGAGCAGTCTGTGTTTGTCTAGCTATGCCAGAGTTAGCCAACAAGTGTCTGGCTCAGGTAATACAGCCAGCCCCTGTTGTGGAATAATATTCTTGTACTGTGAAGATGTGTCATTCTGGTTGCTTTAATAAAGAACTGAACAGCCAATAGCTAGGCAGATTTCCAGGCAGAGAGAATGCTGGGAAGAAGAAGGGTGGAGTCATGGGAAGACTTGGAGGAAACATGACATGTAGGAGATGAGGTAACAAACCATGAGCCATGTGGCAGCATCTAAATTATTAGAAATGGATTAATTCAAGGTATAAGAGCTAGCTAAAACCAAGCCTAAGCTATCAGCTAAGCTTTCATAATTAATAATAAGTCTCCATGTGGTTGTTTGGAAGCTGGCAGACAGGACAGAGAAAGCCTAGCTATAAGCCTTTGCTGTGTCTGCAATGTCAACAGAGCCAGTCACATTTTATCAGTAATGACAATGCATGTTGGACCCTGGTAATGTGTAGTAGCCCTCAATTCTGCTCCACAATTATTTCTTCCTCCTCCTCCTCCTCCTCCTCCTCCTCCTCCTCCTCCTTCTCCCCTTCTGGCACAGGCTTTGAAAACACTTTATGGAGATTTTGTTGGTGGCAATGTCATATGACTGATTATGGTCAATATTTTGTAAATTGAAAACAGCATGCTTTGACAATGGCATAACATGTTCAAAGTTATGAGACTTGATGTTTTTTGTCTAATAGGGAAGGATCCCAGATACCAGCACTTCATCCTAATAAGAAATAAACAGATGAGCAAACTGAAAATAGACTATTCTTAGCTCTGTTCAAGAAACCAGAGCAAAGGGCAAGTCATTCAGTAGGACTGTAGAGTCAGACAGGTGGATACAGACAGCCATGCTTTGCTGGAGAAGAATGCCCACAGGAAAGAGTAAGGACAGGAAAAGCTGACATGCAATTGGTGGATTGCTGGAGGGGCTAGGCAGACAGGTCTGAAACACCCAGAGGCCCCGTCCCTGGCTAACAGTCACACTCTAAGTTTCATTTCTAAGAACTCTACCACACTCTTATACTGAACATTAGGGGAACCCTCATCTTGAAGTACATCAGAACATTCTGTTCTCAATAATGCCTTTCTTCGAGAACAACTATTTTACCTGAGTGTAATCTGCAGGGATTTAATTAGAACCTAAGGTACTGGTGGGAAGGGGAAATCCAAACTCCAGCCCCTTCCAGCTCTTCTTCTACCTCAGGCTGGAAGTGGGAAGGATGGAGTTAAGAAGTGTCAGAGACTAGAGGGATAGCTTAGTGGTTAAGAGCCCTTACTGCTCTTGTAGAGAACCTGAACTCAGTTCCCAGCACCCATGGCAGGCAGCTCACAACTTCCCGTAACTGCAGCTCCAGGGGGATCTGACACCCTCTTCTGGACTCTGTGAGCACTGTACTCATGCATATATATCCATCTACACACACACACACACACACACACACACACACACAATTATGAATAAAATAAAATTTTTAGGCCAGGCGGTGGTGGCACACACCTTTAATCCCAGCACTTGGGAGGCAGAGGCAGGCGGATCATTGAGATCAAGGCCAGCCTGGGCTATAGAGTGAGTTCCAGGAAAGGAGCCAAAGCTACACAGAGAAACCTTGTCTCAAAAAACCAAAAAAAAAAAAACCAAAAACAAATAAAAATTTAAAAAATTTAAAAAAATAAATAAAATTTCTAAAAGCAATGTGTCTTTGAAAATAAGTACATGTGAAATTCAGAGGCCGGGGTGGGTGGGGTCACAGAATCTCCCAAACATGGACACCTAAGTATGGGACTATAGAACATACCTCCTTTATACCTCCAATACACATCTGACAGTTGTATAACTAAAGACCTGTAGACCACATCTACCTTGCCACAAAAAACTATGAGGCACACCAAAAGGTACAAGACTTGGTTTGAAGAGGCCAAAACATCAAATATGGCAGCCATGTTGGCATGACCATTATGCTAAAGGATTTAATGATAAAAAGATTTTATACAAGAACAAATGCATAATGTAAGGCGGGAGACCTAAGGGACAATAAAAAGAAATGCTAAGTTGGAAACACGCTACTGAGATTTCAACCATGGATGCACACACACTCACCAGCAGATGAAGAAGAGTTGACCTTAGGGTCTGACAACAGAAACTTACAAAACTGAACAGGAGGAAAAAGAGACTAAAACCATCACAATACCCAATAACTTAGGATGACTACAGAAGAGGAAGCAGAGAGAGGTGGACAAAATAATATTTGAAGTAATGATGGCCAAGATTTCTCCCCACAGACCCAGGAAGCCCAGAGAACACCAAGATTGGTAAATGCCAAAGGACCACACCTAGGCATGTCACAGTCAAACCTCAAATGTCCAAAGAGAAAAATATTGAAAGAAACCAGTGGGGAGAAAGAACTCCTTCGCCATGGGGGACAAGAGGTAAGACTGACATCTACCGTCTCCTCTGAAAGAGCAAGCAAAAGCAAACTATTCAAAGTACTGAAAAATAGTCCACCAACATATGACATCATCCGTCAACAGGAAGAGAGAGAAACACATTCTCAAACAGTCAAAAGTTGGGTACATTTGTTGTCACACATTTGGCTTTGAGGAAAAGGGTTATTTATAGAGAAGGAAAATGATATAAGTCAGAAACTGAGGTCTATATAAGAAAATGCATCAAATATTGAGTAAATGGAGAGAAAACAAAACCCTTTTTGTTATTATGAATTTACCCAACAAAGGTTTGCTCAAAATAAGAACACTGGGCTTGCCAGATGGTGCAGTGGGTCAAGACCCTTGCTGCCTGCCAAGACTGATGACTCCAATTCCATGCCTGGAACCCACATGATAGAAAGAGAGAACTAACTATTGATAGTTGTCTCTGATCTCCACATACCATGTACACAAGTGCATGGGTACACACACACACACACACACACACACACACACACACCAATCACAACACAGCTTCCAGTTCCACTAATCACAGGGCTCACACCACACCACTGGCAACTTTCTGTTGAGCCGCCTAGGAAGAGTTCCCATCATAACCTGAGTGACATCAGCTTCAGGGTGAACCAGGCCATCTGGGGCGCACTAAGGCTTATCTCACTGGGAGTGAAGTCCCCAAGACCAGGACAGGTATCCAGAGCAGTAGACAATGGAGTGACGCGTAATCAGTCGAGACTGCAGTGCACGTTTCAGGTCAAGTTGGCTTTCCTCACAGTGCTGGCGGAGTGTTCAAAGCAGCTGGGCTGCCATAATGATAGTCTGGCAATTATCAAATGAGGAGCAGGTTAATTAGTGTTCCCTACTCAGAGCAGGAATAAGAAGATTTGTCAATCAAATAATAAAATCCCAGCAGCTTAGCTTGCTTAAAAGAAAGGTAAACATAAAGAAGTGCCTTCAGCAGCAGAATGGGAAAAGATCTTCACTAAATCCACATCTGACAGAGGGCTGATTTCCAAAATATATAAAGAACTCAAGAAAATAGACAACAAAATACCAAATAATCTAATTAAAAAATGGGGTACTGATCTAAACAGAGAATTCACAACTGAAGAATCTCAAATGGCCGAGATACACTTAAATAATTGTTCAACATCCTTAATCATCAAGAATATTCAAATCAAAATAATTCTGAGATACCATTTTACACCTGTCAGAATGGCTAAGATAAAAGACACTGAAGACAGCCTAGTTGGAGAGGATGTGGAGTAAGGGGACCACTCCTCCACTGCTGGTGGGAATGCAAACTTGTACATTCACTTTGGAAATCAGTATGGCAGTTTCTCAGAAAACTGGGACTCCATCTACCTCAAGACCGAGCTATACCACTCTTGGACATATACCCAAAGGATGCTCAATTATATCACAAGGACACTTGCTCACTTATGTTCATAGCAACATTATTCATAATAGCCAGAACCTGCAAACAACCTAGATGCCCCTCAACTGAAGAATGGATAAGAAAAATGTGGTACATTTACACAATGGAGTACTACTCAGCTATAAAAAACAATGATCTCATGAAATTTGCAGACAAATGGATGGGACTAGAAAAAAATCATTCTGAATGAGGTAACCCAGGCCCAGAAAGACAAACATGGTGTGTACTCACTCATAAGTGGATATTAGAAGTAAAGTATAGGATAACCAAACTACCTACAATCCACAGCCCTAGAGAAGCTAGATAACAAGGAGGGCCCAAAGAGGGATTTGTGGATTTCCCTGGGAAGGGGAAATAGAAGAGCTCTCCCAGGTAAACTGGCAAGGGTAGGGGGAATGCAGAGATGGGAACTCAAGGGAGTGGGTTGGGTGGGCTGGGTGCAGAAGGCTGGTTGGGTGCAGGATAGAGGGGGAGAGTAACAAAAGAGACGAAAGAGATGGGGGTGCCATTTCAGGCTAGGGAGAAACCTGGTGCCAGGAAAAATCCCAGGAATCCACAAGGATGACCCCAGCTAAGACTCCTGGCAATAGTGCAGAAGGTGCCTAAACTGGCCATCTCCTGTAATCAGATTGGTGACTACTCTAATTGTCATCATGGAACCTTCATCAGTGACTGATGGAAGCAGATGCAGAGATCCACAGCCAAGCACTGGGCTGAGCTCCAGGAGTCATACTGAAGAAAGGGACAAGGGATTGTATGAGCTGGGGGGTGGAGGGGTGGGGAGATCAAGGTCATGATGGAGGAACCTGCAGACACAGCTGACCTGAGCTTGTGGGAGCACATGGACTCTGGACTAACAGTTAAGGAGTCTGCATGAGACTGACCTAGGCCCTCTGCATGTGTGTGACAGTTGTGTAGCATGGTCTGTTTGTAAGGCTCCCAGCAGTGAGATCAGGACCTGTTCCTGGCATTTAGCTGGCTTTTGGAAACCCATTCCCCATGCTGGATTACCTTGCCCAGCCTTGATACAGGGGGAGGACCTTGGTACTGCCTCAACTTGATGTGCCTTGCTTTGTTCAAGCTAATGGGAGGCCTACCCCTTTCTGAATGAAGAGGGAAGAGGAGTGGATGGGGGTGGGGGGAGTAGATGGGAGACAGGGAGAGGGAACTGGAGGAGAGGAAGGAGGGGAAACTGTGGTCAATGTGTAAAATAAATGAAAAAAAATTATTAAATAAAAAGAAAAGGAGTGCTGTTGGGGAATATTATTTTAAGGTGTGTTACTTTTGTTTGTGTTGCATTTGTTTAACTCTGAAGCTGTGTTACTGTGCCTGTCTAAAACACACGATGGTCTAATAAAGAGCTGAATGGCCAATAATGAGGCAGGAAGAGAAATAGGCAAGGGTGGCAGGCAGAGAGGATAAATAGAAAGAGAAATCTGGGAGGAGAAAAAAGAGAAGAAGCCAGAAAAGGAGGATTCCAGTGGCCAGCCACCCAACTACACAGTAGGCCACGGAGTAAGAGTAAGATTTACAGAAGTAAGAACAGGAAAAGCTCAGAGGCAAAAGGCAGACAGGTTAAGATAAGAAAAGCTGGTAAGAAATAAGCCAAGCTAAGGCCAGACATTTATAATTAAGAATAGGCCTTCCCATGTGATTTATTTGGGAGCTGGGTGGCAGGCCCCCAAAAGAGCAAAAACAAACAACAAAGTGCCCTCAGTGAGGAGCTATTGTTACAGTTACCGTTGTCTACAGTGTACAAGAGGGCTAAAAGCCCACACAAAAATAGCCCAGGGGTCGCTGGCCTGCCCCCTCCCCACTCTCCCATTTTACCTTTCTGTGTCGGACGGTTAGCAGCTGGTCAAAGTCAAAAATATTCTTCTCTCTGTGAGAATTTCAGCTGTGAACACAAGAGACCCAAATATTTTCTCTGCCCGTTTCCCCACGTGCCGTCAACATTTCCAGTTTTGATGTTCCTGCTCACATGTTCCACAGTGGAAGCTTCGGGCTGGAAGCACAGATTATCAGATCGCCTGGAACAACTATGGGTGACAAAAGCCTCTTCAGGCCCCATCGCAGCCCGTGTGCTTAGACTTTCCTCCCATTGCTCTGCTGCAGGCCTTTCTGCTGACCCCAGATGAGCCTTGCAGTGTGTGTGTGTGTGTGTCTGTCTGTCTGTGTGTCAGCGTCTGTGCGTCTGTCTGTGTGTCACATGTGAGTGCTGGGGCTAAGGGATAGTTGGTAGGAAATAAAATCAAAACTGATCATGTCATTGACCCTTTCATAACCCACTCTATGACATACACCGTGTGTCAAACGACTTAAAACACATTACAACTTTCAATGTTCATAATTACTTGAAAATCTAATGTGATTCTTGTGGGGGCTTAAGAAAGCCTGAGGACAAGTCCCCCAATGTCACACAGTGGATCTTTGAGTATCAACACATCTTTTCCTCTCTCTCTCTCTCTCTCTCTCTCTCTCTCTCTCTCTC
>CABHPP010144341.1:23325-35130 GCA_902168425.1 Peromyscus attwateri | reverse complement strand
TCTCTCTCTCTCTCTCTCTCTCTCTCTCTCTCTCTCTCTGCTATGCTTTTCTCGGCTCTCAGTTTTAACTTCCTACCCTGTCTGGAGGATAATACTTGCATGCTGCTGAAATAGAACACTCAAGAACAATGACTCCATGCAGAATGAAAACATCTTCCTTACACTTCTGATGCCTGAGAAAAACCCAAGACCACGGATTTCGATTCTTAGGAGGGTCTGCATGACAGTCATCCATAACAAACGTCAGAAGGGAGGGAGTGAGGAAAGGGTGTGGGGAGGAGCTAAAGTGCTTTCGTCCCTGATAAACCCACTCTCACAGTAACTAACCACCTTTATTTAGGACGGGTGTCCCTGTATAGCCAAGGCTGACCTCTAACACATAATCCTCCTGCCTCAGCTGCCCAAGTGTTGGGGTCACAAGAATGTATCACTGAAAGGTTGTAGCAGGCCTGAGCATGGTAAACATGGCTCTGGCAGGCCTTGCCCTTCCCCCACTCCCTCTGCCTTGCTAAACTGTTAGATTACATTCCTAAAGCTAGTCACCAAGGTCTATGCCCTTATTTAGCCACTTTCTTCTCCTGAGGCTGGCCACCAAGGTCCAGCTATCAAAGGATTGAAGTCCAGCCATCAAAGTCCCCCTCTGGCCCACCTAATTAACATGCCTAATCAAAACAAACCAACTCATCCTAACATGGGGTTTCCCTTTTCCCCTTTATAAACTGCCATTTTCCTACGGGCCATGTCTGTCTCCTCTCTATGCAGAAGCAGTCCTTTGTCCCTCAGGTCAAATATCCCTGCCCTTCTCCCTTGCTCCCTTCCCCTTTTCCCTTGTCCTCTGTCTCATGTCTCTTATCCCCTACCCTTTGTCCCTCTGAGATTTTTTTTTTTTGTGCTGAGAACTTGGTCTTGGTGTGTCTTGAATTCTTGTCCTTTCAGTCTCCATGTCCAGCTTCCTCTCATGTTAGGCCCCGCCTCCCAGTGCTGCTGCGTTGAGATTAAGTTCCCAGCACAGGCGCACTGGAGGACCATAGCAGACGGTAGACACATGGCCAGCTCCTGAGAACTACTCCTGTGTTTCCTGTGTTTATTGAATGCTTGCAATACAGCCCTGGTAAAGCTATCTCTAGAGTACCCCACTCTCAGTACTTATTTACGGTCCTAGCTCATAGTCATTTTATGAATGTTTTGTCTTAAGATGCAGCATTCTAACTATCTAAGCCAAACACACTTCTGCAGAATGTGCTAACTCAAGTTTATTGGCGAGTGGCATTTTGTGTCCCTATTTGAAGACATTTTTTTTTCTGTTTTAACGTATTATACTGTTTCTTTTGATAAAAGATCAAGCCTATCTGGTGGGAAGTATATTCTGTTTCTTTGTTTAAATCAGGAAGGTCTAATTATTTAGTCCAAGAAGTGATAACTTTAGCACCACCTGTGTCCTTTGTACAGATCAGACATGAAACAATTTTGAGAGAACAAATTCCCCTAATGGTTGATAAACCTGGGGCAAGGGGATGGGAAGTGACCTTGGCTTTGCTAGTTCTGAATCCATCCACCTTTATCCAGTCCAGGGTTTGGATTGCTTTATGTAGAGCTAACTGCCTCCATCCTCAATTATACATTCCTCGCAAGTCATCCGTCTCCTCTCACCAAGTGACCCCCAAAAGAGGAGTACCCTCCACCTGACCTTCCACTCTTAACCTGACCTTCCACCTTTAACCTTACTTTCTACCCTCCACCTGACCTTCTACTCTTAACTTGACCTTCCACCCTTAACCTGACCTTCCACCCTTAACCTTACCTTCTACCCTCAACCTGACCTTCCACCCTTAACCTGACCTTTCAATCTTAACCTGACCTTTCAATCTTAGCCTGACCTTTCACCCTTAACCTGACCTTCCACCCTCCACCTGACCTTCCACCCTCTACCTGACCTTCCACCCTCCACCTGACCTTCCACCCTCCACCTGATCTTCCAACCTTCTAACAATGCATGGTAATTTATTTTGCATTTATTTGTCCGTGTGTGTGTGTGTGTGTGTGTGTGTGTGTGTGTGTGTGTGTGTCTGTTTGTCTGTCTGTCCATTTGTTTTCAAACCTGGTTCAATGAAGCTTACTAGTGAGGTCTTAATTATTAGAAATATTAAGAATGAAAGTTTTTCTTTCTTTCTTTTTTATGGTTTTGTTTTTTGTTTGTTTGGTTGGTTTTGGTTTTTTGTTTGTTTGTTTGTTTGGTTGGTTGATTTTGTTTTGTTTTCTGGAACAGCTGATAACCATCCTGTTGCATCGAGGCAAAGCTTGCCTGAAAATGTCACTGATGCTGAAGAAAGCTATTATCTCTCAGGACACTGTGGAAACAGCATCTCTTGAACCAAATTCTACCCAAACTCGTATAGGTGATTATATTAGTGACTTTTCCTTTCACTGTGCGAAAATATCCTCAACAAAGTAACCTAAGGATGAAGGGCTTAGTTTAGTTCACAGTTCAAGAATATACTCCACCTGCAGGACAGTCATAGTGGTCGGAGCCTGAGGCAGCTGGTCACCTTGCATCCACAGTCAGGAAGCAGTGATGAGTCCTCCTGTTCCTCCTTTTTAAGCAGTCCGGGACCCAAGTCCTGGGAGTGGCACTACCCACCATTAGGGTGGTGCTGTGGAGCAATCTTTGTACACTGTAAATATGTGTTACTCTCATTGGTTAATAAAGAGCTGACTGGCCTACAGCTGCGCAGGTAGACACTGGCAGGGGAGTCAGACTAGGAGGATGCTGGGAAGAAGGGAAGAATCTCAGGAGTCAAGAGGAAATATGGATAGAAGCAAAAAGAACTTGCTGTGTTGAAAAAAATGTATTGCCATGTGGTAGAGCGTAGATAAGAAATATGGGTTAATTTAAGCTATAAGAACTAGTTAGTAAAAAGCCTGAGCTATCAGTGGAGGGTTTATAATTAACAAGTCTCTGTGTGGTTATTTGGGAGCCAGCAATCCCCAATAAAAAATTCCACCTGCAGGGTGGGGTGGGCCCTCCCAATTAATTTAATCAAAAAGTCCTTCACAGAGGCCAACCTAATCTAAATAATCCTTCCAGAGTGCAGGTCTGGAAGCTTGTCTCCTGTATTATTCAAGATTCCAGATCTTCTCAAGTTAAAAATCAATGATACCATCACGACTTCCCACACTCCCTTTTATACATAGATTGTCTGAGTTTCTTTTGAAAACTGAAGGGTCCTGAGGAAAAGAGATCAAAATTCACCAAATACCAGCTGTGTCCTCTTGTCTTGGGAAGAGTCTTTTAACTGTCACACTTTCCCTGCAAAGGTACTCATTGTTCTTCCCCACTCAACGAGTCAGAGAATTGAGGCTCAGAGAAGTGGAGAAATGGCCACCGGAAGCTGGTCAGACTTGGCTTCAATCTACATCTTCCTGGCTCTAAAAACTCGGCCCTTTGCAGCACTTCCCACAGCGACAGCACATCTCCAGATACAGTCACCAACTGGGCCTGTGGAAAGTGGGAAGCCAGAGGGAATGGATTCTGGGTTTTTTTTTTTCTTGGCCCAGCTCATCAATTGGTTTAGTATGACTTTGAACACTTTTCCTTCCAAATTCCAGGGTTTTTAAAAAAATTTTGTGACTGTCATATTTTTTTATAAAGCCATGGGGTTTGGACTAGATACTCTGTTCTTTCCCATCTCCAACATGTAGAATGTCAGTTCTTGACTGCTTGACTATTATCTTGGAATTCCTGAGTTAAGTACTGGAGGAACCAGACTTTGAAACAAGCCAATCGGCAGTTTCCCCCAGCAAACCATCTCTCCTAATTCGGGTAAATGGATGAGGTATGTGTAATTAAAACTGCAAAAAATAACAAGCTTCCGGCCAAGTTTTACCTTCACTTAACCATGCTCTTGGGGGTTGATCCGAGGAGGGGTGACGGATGTTGAACCCAGGGTGGAATTTGGCCTAATATGTGGATTCTTACAACTTCCAAATGATGTCAGTGTACTTACTAACTTGACAGACTGGAAAGTGCTGAGTTGAGTCTATTCGCCTCCATAAAGAAAATCTGGAAACGCTGGGCTGAGGCCAGTGTCCACCAACGCCATAACACTCAGCATACTTTTGGCAGGGCAAACCCTTTGGGGGACCGTCACACCGGATTCATGTTAACTTACGGCACAACCTTTCTTTCTAGTCAATAGTTTCCTCTAAGATAGGGCCTGACATCCCTGCAGCTGGCTCAGAGACAGTGGAACTGCTATGGAGGGTTCATCCCGTGTGGGTCTTGGAACCACTGAGGCTGTGGAAACCGCAACATGGGCTGTGGGGGAGTCGGCGAGGAATGTTCTCCTTCAGGAGAGGGTGGACAAGCTGATGAAAATGTTGTCTATATAACACAGTTCAAAACAGGGCTTGGGTTCTGCTACTTGCGTCTGTTTTCCTAAGAATTGGCTTTTGTGCAGATGGGTGTGTGTGTGTGTGTGTGTGTGTGTGTGTGTGTGTGTGTGTGAATACATGTGCACATGTTGGGTTTCTTTCTTCGATTGCTGGCCACAGTTTTTTTAAGACAAGGTCTCTCAGTGAACCTGAAGCTCAACCAATCTGGCTAGGTAGGCTGGCTGGCAAGCCCTAGGGATCATCATGTCTGCCTCCCTAGAGCTGGCATACAGGACCTGCTGCCTCCCTAGAGCTGGCATACAGGGACCTGTTGTCATGCCCAGTTTTGACTCAGCTGCTGGAGATCCACACTCAGGCCCTCACCCTTGTGCTGCAAACACTTTACCGATTGTACACTCTCCTCACCCCCCTGTGCAGAGGTTGACAATACTGACAGAATATATGCTCAGGATGCCCCCAAACACCAGCATTCCACAGCATCCAGCTGGTTAGTTAGGGTTTCTATCTCTGTGATGAACAACTATGACCAAAAGCAGCATGAGGAGGAAAGGGCTTATTTCAGCTCACAACTCTCAGGCCACATTCCATCACTGAGGGAAGTCAGGGCATGGACCTGGAAGCAGGAACTGGAGCAGAATCCATGGAGGAACACTGCCTACTGGCTTGCTCAGCCTGCTTCCTTACACACCCCAAGACCACCTGACCGGGGGTAGCATCACTCACAATGGGCTGAACCCTCCCACATCAGTCATTAATCCAAAAAGGCCACTCTATGGAGACATTTCCTCAGTTGAGGGTCTCTCCTCTCAGACGACCCTAGCTTGTGTCAACTTGACAAAGAAACTAGCCAGCACGCAACCTAGCAGCCTTTCTCTCAGCTGGGCATTCCAGAATAAAACAAAAGTGACTGAGGAAAGGGTGGGCTACAGAGTGGAGTCTGCAGGCCTGGTTTCCAAGCTTCTTCCCCTCACTCACCGGTGAGAAAAGCTCAGGCAATATTTCTCATCAAGGAAAAAGTGTAACAATCAAGGTAGTTTCTTGCAGGGTTCTGAAGATCAGGTACGCACATTAATTCACACAAAATACTCACTGTTTGTCACACAGTACACACTCAGTGAATTTCAGCTATTCATCTGGGTCTCTTTTCCACTAAGGAAACAAGCTCAAACAGTGCAGAACTCCATTTTAACCAGCCCCACTGTGTGGCACATCCGGCATGGACACCAGTGAGATGAAGGTGCGGCTCGCAATCATGTCTGAGTGTAAACAAGGGCCTCTACCTTCCAACTGAGCACTGTACCTCGTCTCCTTCTGATTGTTCCGTACGGCCAGGGGAAACGAGGACAAGAGAACACTGTGCAGAGAGAACACGGCTCCACTGAGCTGCGTCCCACCACAGCAGCGTGGAAAAGCAGAGGGGAGACATGTGACTGTTCGACATTTAAAAGTGCAGTGACATTATCTGTTTGTGGTTATGGCTTCGTCCATGTCCATAACCCCACCAATCCAATCACTTCTCATCTATAAGTTGGGGAGAGGGGCATGGAAGGAAGCAGAAGAGATTTAGACTTTTGTCCCATCCTCCAACCCCGTTTTCTTTACTGACCGATGAAATGAGTGATAAGCCATCTGTATCAGATGCATGTAGGACACAGATTCCCAGACTCCCCACAAACACTGAAACACAGCCTGTGGGTGGGGCTCAAGAATCTGCATATTCTATTTCCCAAGTGGACTAACACTTGAGGACCATTTCTGTAAATCCCCATGAATTTGATGGAGTGGTGAAGGTACTGTAATTCACATGTAAGGACTCAGATTCAGACATGAGATTAGTGAGGTAGAGGTGCTCTCCTGCTGAGGGTGGGAACAGCATTGGTGACCTGGTGAGAGCCCTGCTCTGTACTGTGAGCTCACCTGGACCGTAAGACTCACTGCATCTCTTTCCTCACGTGTCAATATAGAAAAAACACTCCCTAGCCTTCTTCACGAGGCTTTGAAGAGCAACAAAATGAGGTGATGTGTGTAAAACATTAAAACGTTATATAAGCCACTGAATTATTTATTCCTAGGAACTCAGAAATGGCTGTCCTTCCCCAGTTCCCCTGCAGTTACAGGGATGGGAGGTTTGTGTTTTTCCCTCGGTAGATTCTCCACAGAGCTCAAGTTCTCCGGATAATTACAGGCTTCGTTTCATCCGACTGTGGATAAGGTCAGTGAGTGAATGCCTACGGCTGGTGGAAAGCGACACCAATGTCTCGGGATTTAAGGAGCATCGATGAAGCAGCCCTACCTTCTTCCCTCGGTGTCGCTGGAGTCACCCACATTTTGTCTCTGCAGACCTCCCTCTCAAGCCTGAGCATCTCCACTCAGAAGTGCTCCTGTTCAGCCTTGGAATCTCAGTATTTCCCCACTGAACCCTCCTTTCCTAGCCCCGTAGAGAGGGCTCTCCCCTCACTGCTCCCTTCTGGGCAACGGCCTCACCATCCTCCCAGCCCCTTAAACTCAAGAACCAAGTCACCCTGGACCTGTCCACCCCAGTCGCTCTCCACTCAGATGTTTCTCTCTATCCCACCCACTGCTCCCATTTTGACACCCACTCATCACCACTATGGTGCAGGAATGTGGCTGTGCAGCAGAAGAAGAATTTCAAAATAATTCTAGAGAGTTCTCCTCATAGCTAAGTAGGTCTTACATAAGTACAGCACCACCACACCCTACACAGGGTTTCTCTGTGTAACAGTTCTAGCTGCTCTTAAACTCACTTTGTAGACCAGGCTGGCCTCGAACTCACAGAGATCCACCTGCCTCTGCCTCCCAAGTGCTGGGGCTAAAGGCGCTCGCCACCACTGCCCAGCGGCACATTTTTTAAAGTCATTCTTTTTTAAGTTTCTTGCCTGTGTGTATGGGGGTTGGGACACGTGCCCATGCCATGGCCTATGTGTAGAGGTCAGAAGACAACTCTGGGGAGCTTGTTCTGGATCTGCAGGCATAGAACTCAGGTTGTTGAGCTTAGCAGCAAGCACCTTCCTCCTCTGAGAAGTCTCTCCCCTGCAGTCATTCCTGATGTGGGTGTGTGTGTGCTTGCTCCTTGGCAGACCCCAAGGGGATTTAGGCATTTTCCCCTATGGAGCCTCTGCTTTGGAACACACTTGGGGCAAGTCCCAGCTGAACCCATGAGCAGCCTCCCTCCTGGGAACGCTGAGATGCCCTGAGCGCCTCAGCTCGTTTACTCCGCCGTCACTGTGTCCTTTGCTGAAAAGAAACGACATTCCACAGAGATCTTTGGGGTTACATTTTTGTCCCACAACAAACCTCTGAGGACTCCAGGCAGGAAGCTAGAATAAGCTGGTCTTCATGGACTCCCTGGGCCACTAAGCTGGCCCTGGCCTGCCTCCCTGTGGGCTTCTCGTTGTGTAAGGAGATACTCCATGGTTGAGCCACCACCTACAGTCAGCTTGTCTGATGTCCATGACTAAGTGCAGTCTTGACTGAGTGGAAACAGAGCTGGATTAGACCTTAAGTCTGTTTGCAACACCACTTCTAACTCTATGCTACCTACACTATCTAACTCTATACATAACTCTACACTACCTACACTACCTAATTCTACACATAGCTCTATACAATCTACACTATCTAACTCTCTACATAACTCTACACTACCTATGCTACCTAACTCTACACATAGCTCTATACTACCTACACTATCTAACTCTATATATATACAACTGTATACTACATACACTGTCTAACTCTATACATAACTCTATACTACCTACACTAATTCTACACATAGCTCTATACACACTATCTAAATACACACACACACAACTGTATACTACCTACACTATCTAACTCTATACGTAACTCTATACTATGCCCTATCTGAGTCACCAGCTATGAAAATGGACAGAACACAAGATGTTCTAACTTGTCCAGGGACGATGTAGCTCATAGCTGAGTACATTTCTTGCTTCCATGCTTCTAACCCAAGTAACCAGTCTGAGAGGTGTGGTTCACAGCCAGCAAACTCCTGTCTTTAATGCAACTTTAAGCTTGTTACAAGCTAAGTAAGCCATGTCTTGAGGAGGAGTTGGAGTAAGAGATTCATTTGATTCTTAAGACATGGCAGGGGACATTTTGTGTGTGTGGCTGTAATGTTCCCTGGTCTTCATATGTGCACCTTAGGACTCTTCTTGAAACTAGAGCTTTGATCATGGAAGGCACAGGCTTTAACACCTGAACCAGATGTTTCTTAGCTCTGAGAAGCAGAAAGGAATCTTCTCTGCTTTGAGATCTAAGAAACAAGCAGCCTCCGTGGATTTTGATCTATCTCTACACCATGGTCTTTTGACAAAGTGGAAAAAAACGTGGATGGGAGGGTTCGTCTCTTGTCTCAGTCAGTAGGTAGAATGATGGCCTAGACTGTGCAAAGCCCTGAGACCAATCCCCAAGTCTATATGAACTGAGCATGGTCACAGTGGCCCATGCCGATAGTCCCTGCATTTTGAGGGTGAAAGTAAAATGATCAGAAGTTCAAGATCATCTTCAGACACATGGAAAACCAAAGTTGAAGGTCAGCCTGAGCTACATGTGGCCCTGTCTCAAAAAACAAAAAGCAAAAACAGAAGAAAGGACAGACAGACATGAGAACTTTCCTCCAGAACATTCCTATGGCAGTAGAATGAAAGAAAATACCGTATCAGGAAAAGAAGGGCTGTGGGGAGCTGGAGGGAGCAGGCAGGCAGCTGAGGGGTGGTGAAGGAACACACCATCAGCCTTTATCAGGGCGGACATGGCATCCAACCTCACAGCAAGTCCCACTCTCCAATGTTTACACCCGTCACATCTCTTTTCCTTGCAAGCAGAAGGTTCTGGACGGTCTTCATGGGTATTTGTCAGGTGCCAGGGCTCCTTGGCCATCCAGGTACTTGTGCACAGTTTAGAGTAGGAAAGGGCAAGAAAAGGACAGTGGATGCATGTCGGAGGCAACGAGGCCACGACCCCCCTGAAGCACGCCTGATGTGGAAAATATCTATCTAGCAGAGTACAAGCCATTGTCTCCGTCTTGTAAACTAAATTAACGAGTCTCTTGCCCACTACGGAGGCCAACGTGGGCCAGAGCCTAAGACTTCAAGAATGAGGCTCAAAACATATCTTCAGAAAAATTTAGTGATTTTGACTTTCTGCCCAGACTAATAAACTTTTTTTCCATGTTTGCAAATTTCTCCTCTCAGTTTTAGTTGTCCGGGACTCATCTGTGGCATAAAAAGCATCAGGTTCTGTTTCTCTCCTCAGGTGTGGAGGGTAATTAGGGAGTCACCCTTGTTTGCTGCGCTGGCTCAGAGTGGGCAGAAGCAGATGCCCACACCAACGCCTGCAGGGAGGAACTCTGCCAAATGAGCCAGGGCTAGGAAATGCCATCAAGACTCGTGTTTCTGATTAAAAGTTTTGGTCACAGTAGTTGAACTTGATCCAGTTTGTGTCAGTTTTACAAGTAACTTCAAACTGTTGATCAGCTCTATTTGAAAATCTTGCTTTTTCATCTTTAAGCAGACCTACCAACTGCCTAGTTTAAGCACTATGCTGACTGATACCCATCCCGTCGTTCCAGACAGACACGACACATGACTAAGGCGAGATGCTCATAGAATAAGAGGCGAACAGCACAAGGCAGGGAGGCAGCATGGGACTGTCGCAGACTCCTGGGATGGGGGCAAATAGGTCAGGGTTTATGAACCTCTGAACTGGGGTGCGGCTTTATATGTGAATGTGTGTAGGAACTTTCCTGGAAACGACTCTAGTTTGCACTAGGTACACAAAGGACTCTGAAATGCCGTCATATGCTGGGGAAGTTCCCAAGGCAGGTGGATTGAGTAAAGGACCAGCTTTCACTGAACCTCAGCTCCTTCGTTTGTGAAATTGGGTGGCAGTGTGGACTTGCTATGGAAATTAAATTTTTAAGTGTGTGACAGAGCTGGAGAGATGGCTCAGCGGTTAAATGCACTTGACGCTCTTGTGGATGACCTGAGTTCAGTTCCCCACACCCAGCTCAGATGACAATCACCTTTAACTCCAGCTCCAGTGGAATAAACCCCTCTTTTGGACTCCACAGGCACCCACACTGGTACATGAGCATATCTGCATACAGACACACACACACACACACACACACACACACACACACAAATAATTAAAATTAAAATTAAAATAAATCTTTAAAATGTGAAATGTGTGATAGGCTTAGTATGGCTGCCAGCACATAGTAGGTTATCAGTACATGTTAAACATCATGAAGGAGAAAAGAAGACACAGACAGAGAGCATTTTAAGGGAAAGCCCTACATTTAGTGAATGTCAAGTGCTCTGGCATTGGGGAAATCAGGGGCTGCCTGGAGTACACGAAGTAGGATTTTCCCTTTGGAGAATGAAAAGAACTAAGTTGGCAGGGTGGTTAGGAGGAGCCTGGAGGGTAGGAACAAGACTAGAGAGAGGGCGAAGAAAGAGGGATCAGCATAAATGAGAGTTCAGCCCGACAGGTGGGGATTAGCCTTGTGGAAGCAGTAATTAGAGAGTTTGACTGAGGCCAGCCCAGTGAGCGGTGGGGAGCCCTGGAGAAGCTGAATCTTCAGTGGGATGGAGAGATGGCTGAGGCAACTCGCCTTCATCATTTGAAAGTGAGTTGAAAGTTGGAGAGTCAAGAACCAAAGAAAGTAGTTTCCTCAGACTGGGGACAGCAGGCTCCATCAGCCCTCCCGCCTTCGTGTGTGGGATGCCCAAGGTACTTTACACTGATGCTGTGTGCTCACCAGTGACAAGGGCCTGTTCTTTAACCTCTGGCTAGCACTCGCCTCCAAGGCCAGGCTGACAAAATCCTCCTAGAAGTGCAGGAGGCAAAAGTCACCTCAGCAAGAGTCCCTTCATCCCACCCTGCGCTTACCACTGCCCTACACTCCCTTCCCAGGCCTCCCGACCTCTCCTTCTGATACTTTCATCCAAAGGAGAAGAGAGAAATCCAGGCACACTTTCTCTTCTACATCTCCTGTTTCCCCTTCGGAAAGCCGCTTTTGAGATTCCAGGAAATATATAAATACTCATTTGAATACAAGCTTTGCTCCCCCTCCATGGTATGGTGTGGTGTGGTTTTGGCTAAGTCCTTGAACCTCTCTGCTATGTCTTTCTTGTGTGTAACTTAAAAAAAAAAAAAAAAAATTTAGGTTTTGTTTATGTGGGAGGCCAGGAGCCTGTGAACATACACACGCATACACACACATACACATACACACACACATACACACACCTACACCTACACATACACACACATACACATACACACACCTACACACACACATATACACACATACATATACATATACACACATACACACATATACACACATATACACACATA
>CABHPP010144341.1:0-23225 GCA_902168425.1 Peromyscus attwateri | reverse complement strand
ACACACATACACACATATACACACATACACACACATACACACATACACACACATACATACACACACTTTAAAAACACTTTTCCATTATTTTCTGTCTCCCATAGTTTGTGATGAGAAATCTGCAGTCAAGTAAAGCATGTGTTTGTCACGTTGTTTCCCTTGACTGCCTTTCAAGTTTTTTTTGTGTTCTGTAAATCTGACTACAATATATACAGATGTAGTTTATTTATCTTGTTTGTGCTCTCTGGGCTTCTTGGATTCACATACTATTCTACTCACTTACTTTGAAACTCATTCGATGATGGGTTCTTAAATATGTCTTTCTGTGTCCTCTTCTTCCTCTCTTCTTCCAGAAGTCCAGGGCTTTTATATTGTCTCACGTGCTTACACTTCTCCTGATCTATTCTTAGTTTTCTTTCTCATTTTAAAGTGGGTAATCTTCAAATCCACATGCTTTCTCTCACTATCTCCACACTGTTCTCAAGTCCACTCAGTGAACAGGTTTTACTGTAGATGACAAATTCTGCACATTTTAAACTTCTCCTTTTAGTTTTTTATATCCCTAATTTGGTAATATTTACCATCTTTTCAGTTGCATCAGCTGCATTTTCCTTTTCTTCCTGAGTGTGGTCATAAAGTCCACTGCAGTGTCCCTGTCAGAAAAATCACAAAATACAGATCGCATTGTGATTAGCATCTGCTCATCTCTTGGGTCACTTTTTTTTTTCTCTTTGAGTGTTGAATTTTTTTCCTGTGTTCTGTTTATTGTGCTTTTGTATGTTGTGAATATTCTAGATTCTGTGAAATTTTTTAAAGACAACTTATGTTTTTTTCTTAGCAAGCAGTAAAATTGGTTATAGTCTGGCTGCAAACCCAATCACATGTCAGTTTAGTCTGTTTTCAATCCACCCTATCCATACAAGGCTCAGTCAGGGACATAGGCAGAGACCGCATACAGAACTTGGGGTTCTTATTTTCTGGCTCTCTCTCCCCTGGCATATACCCCACATTCCCTAGAAGCTTTCCTGATCATCTGGCCAAAAAGATGTCAGCTTTTTGTTGGCATTTAGTCCCCTTGTACTATGGCTATACTCAAACCAAAGGTAAAACAAGGATAACCAGTCCAACACCAGTCATTTTCTTCAAGCTCCAATCCCCTATCCCCAAAATACCTGATTTTGTTCATGCTCCATGATCCTTCGATAATTGTTTTTCACATTTATCCAAAGTGTGTCTAGGGGTGCTTCATCAGGCTTAGAGACAAAATTAGACAGTTCTTGTCCAAATGTTCAGCCAAAGTCCGTGTTTCAGTACCTTTGCATAATAGCTTAGCATATATCATTGAGTTTGCTAATTTAACAAAAGTCAAATAAATAAACTGAAAAGCAAAAGGTTAAGTTAAAAAAAACCAGAATTATCCAATTTGCCATTTAAAGCAATGCCTTCTATACCAAATAAGATTTTATCAAGATAAGAAGTGGACCAGAACAGAAGCAGACAATAACAGTCAGTGTGCAGCAACATGGGCTACAGACAGAAGGGTTTTAATTACTGCAGCAGTGACTCTGAGGATGAAAAGAGCAGGGACTCAACAAGCCCTTAGGGTGCTGGGCTCTGTCTACTGGGTACTGGAAATGGGTTCTTACAGAGAGTCAAGGCGGAGGCTTCCTTTTCTGCCTGGTTCTTTCTCATACCCATAATACTGAGCAGCTCTGACGGTAGATGAAAAGTCCTAGAGAAGGAGCAGGCTCAGAGGAGACCAGTTCAGTTTGAGACCTAAGAGTTTGAAGTCTAAGGGGAAAGCAACATGCCCTTGCATCAAGCTAGGAGTCTTTGATCAGCCTCCATTGCAGTGAGTGTGGCCCTGTGACTAAGTTCCAGTGGACAGACTATGAGTGGATACAGCATGTGATGCTCTAGAGAAATGTGTCCATGGGGTATTTCCCATGCACGTTCCCCTTCAGTAGCAGACACTGATGCCCAGAAGAATCACCTGACAAAGACAGAGACACTCCCAACAACCGACATGTATGACAGAGTGTGTTAGGCAGAGCTCCTTAGTTCTCATTAGTCTTTGCTGCCAATCTTGGACCCAGAATGTTCACGAGAGAAAATTTTGGCTTTTACTCCAGTAAGGCAGGTGATGCATTCCTTCAAGAAGTCATTCCACGTGACTTAGAATAAAGCACCCACTACAGTATGGACAGTTAAGTGTCTCCCAGTGGATCCATGTATTAAAATCTAACCCCTACTATGAGGTATTGAAGATTTAAACAACTTGGATGGTTGGAATAAGAGTATTGGAGCTGGGGAGACAGCGTCACAGGAGCGCGTAAGCATCCTAAAACGTGCAACGCGCCTTTCAGAGGCCTTGAGTTCAGTTCCCAGGACCCACATTAAGATGGCTTACAATCACTGGTAACTCCAGCTCCATGGGTATCTGATGCCTCTGGCCTCTGAAGACACCTGCACTCACATGGGCACACACACACACACACACACACACACACACACACACACACACACAGAGAGTAAATCTTTTTAAAAGAAGAGGAGGTGCTGTGGGATGTTCTGTATGCTGTGAATGTGTTGCTCTGACTGGTTGAAAAATAAAAAGCTGATTGGCCAGTAGCCAGGCAGGAAGTATAGGCAGGATAAGCAGACAAGGAGAATTCTAGGAAGAGGAAGTCTGAGAGTGAAGAAACATCAGCCTACCATCCAGGGAGCAGCATGTAATGACACACAGGTAAAGCCATGAAACACGTGGAAACATACAGATTAACAAAAATGGGCTGAATTAAAGCGTAAGAGCTAGTCAGGGGCAGGCCTGAGCTAATGGCCAAGCAGTTTTAATTAATATAAGCCTCTGTGTGTTTACTAGGTCTGAGTGGCTGCAGACTGGGCGGGACACAGGGAAGCTTCTGGCTGTAAGGAGGTGGATGAGAGAAGATGTCCTCGGGAGTGACAGGACCATCAGACAACCTACTCACAACTGAGTCCCAGATGCTGTACAATAATAACAGGGCTGGGAAGATGGCTCAGCTTATCAAGTGCTCACTGTGCAAGCATCAGGCCTGAATTCAGATCCGCGGCCCCCACAGGAAGGCAGAGCACAAGAGCACGCAGTGGTATTGGTAACACTGAAAGGGAAGGTGGAGACAAGCAGACCCCTGGAGTTCACTGGCCCACTGTCTAGTCCAGTCGGTGAGTTTAAGGTTCAGTGAGAGGCCTTGTCTCAAGAATTAAGATGAGGATAATGGAGGAAAACACCCAAAGTGACCTCTTGGCTGTTACACACATGCATATACCCCTCCTCACATACATGCCATACATGCACATGCATGATCATACTCACCCCCACTCTCCTCCACATACATGAGGAGAATGACCAGAGGACATAGGCATCCATGTATACTCACAACAGCCTTGTACAAACCTGCACCCAGACCCTACTCTCTTCCTCTCCACAGCATGTGTGAATGCGGATTTCCGGTTAATGCTTTCTGTTTTCATCCACACAGACTTCTTCTACCACTTTCTGCCTGGAACATAAGGAGCATCCAGACAAGCTATCATTGCTGTGTCGCCAATCTCTCCCCAAGAACCTGGTTGTGCACTAAGAGCCTCCAGGCGGTTGTGTAGTATTCTCAAATCACACAGCTTGGCTTACAGACCGAAGCAGCTAGAGTTTGAACTAGTCCTTTGACTCCAACAGCCCAGCACGTGATTTCCCCCTGCACTGAGGTAGCTCAGGCAAAGTGACTGACCTTTTCTCTCATGTGAGGCTAATTTGAGTCTTTTGTCCTTAATCCACTTCCTAGGATAACGAAACAAACTGAATTTACAGTGTCTGGTTTGCATCTGAATTGACAGTGGCCTTCGAGTGAAAGGAGCAGTTGCTGCTTCCCACTGTGGAAGCGAGGGTTCCAAGAAAGACACCTAACAGGTGTACAAATCCTAACCAGTCCTCCTTTACACAGGAACCAGTAAAACAGAGAAGCATTACAGCCACCTTAAAATACATCTCTTTGGTTACCAGGATTGGCACAGGAAGCCAATCTTTTTAACTGAATGACCTTATTAACTATCAAAATTTCCAAATATCTGGAGTATTTCAAATGTATCCATGTATGTCATCTCATCTGATCACTGAACATTTTGGTATGATGTTAAGGTATCCAATGTATGTTGTTACTATTAATTATATTTTTATGATTAAAGTTGGAGGAAATTATCAACTCATTGGCAAGTTAAAATTATAATTTCAATTTTGGGGGGAATGTTGTTATGGGGGATTTTGTTTTGTTCTGAGAAATGGTCTCACACTATAGCCAGTCTGGTCTCAAGCTTTCAGAAATCCTCCTGCCTCAGCTTTCAGAGTGCAAAGATGAAAGGTATGAGCCACCATGCCTGATGAGTGAGATCCAGGCCATCTGACTCGATTTTACTTCCTGTAGCATTTACCAGGCTGCTTGAAACTGCTGTATATACAGAAAAAGCAAAGATGTGAGAAAGGACTGCCAAGTTCAAAAGCAAATTTCAAACGATGGTGCAGGACACAAAGTGTACTTGAGCAAGGCTGAAATGGCAGAGTCTTCCCAGGCGTGAGGCTGGAAGAGCCATCAAAGGGACAACTGAGGCAGAGCAGGCAAACCAAGAAAGGCCACCAGCTGCTGCTTCTGTCCCTTTACCACCTCCCAGCTCTCCTCCCTGCAGACTGTCTGGCCAGCAGTCTGCTCATTTTTCCAGGGAACTTGCTGTTGTCTAGTAGACAGTCTAAGGCAAGAAATGCACTAAGATTATCTCTGTTTGCTGTAGCCTCACATTCAGGATCTTATCTCTTGCAAATCTCCCACTATGGTTCACCAGCGCTACATGGAAAAAAAAAGAGGCAATTCTTTTCCTCAACCCCATTAAAGTGTCATGGAGCTATTCTCTATTTACAAACTCAGATCCATTGCTGACAGTCTACAGGCCTCGAGGAAGGCTGGCAGAGATGGGATCCTGAAGTCTGCAGTCATGTTGGTGTCTGGGTTTAGAGGGACATTTTTTCAGGCTTTTATGAAGAATTAGCTTTTGTACAAAAATTTTATTAAAGTCTATCAGTGAATTCTTTCCCCCTTTGGAAGGGACCTTTCAGCCATTAGGCCTGGAGAACAGCCAGTGTCGGATTAATCCCAAAAGAAATGTAGAGAGGATCTAGAACTCTCTGAGTGCAGACACATAAATCTCATTAAATGTGTATGGGTGCTCACGGCAAAGCCGACGCAATTAGATTCCCAAGAATGACACCGGAAGATCAACAGGGTTGAGGCATGGGCAGGGGTCTCCCAGGCGTTCATGAAGGAAGCGAGAGTGCTCAGGCAGACACCATTATCCCCACAAAATGCTGTTTGGCCAACTGAAAAGAGAAAATTGCTTGGCAGGACTGGGTCACCTCATTTCTTTTTGTCCATTTTAATTTCTTTCCCCTGATCAAATCAAGATCTGTGATGACTTAATCTCAACTCGAAGTCTGGGTCGAATGTTCAGAGGGCAGGAGTGAGGGCGAAAGTGTCTTGAGTGAAACTACGGCCCAGGATTAATTCACCTTGATGAAGTAATTGCACTGCTCACATGGGGAATGAAAGAAAATGACTTCCTTGGATATAAAAAGCCACCCCATTCTCTGAGTCACATAGCCTGTGTCCCTCCTGGGAAGCAGAAATGGTCCATCCGGAGTCACCAGCTGCAGACAGCAAATATCTAGGGGCTCTGGTGTGGGGGGGCAGGTGCACAGGCCCACTGACACACACAGAGGCCAGAGGAGCAGAGGACATAGGGAACCTGCACTAATGCTCTTGACACAGGGTCTCTCACCGAAGCAGGAGCTGGGCTGATAGGTGATTCTCCTGTCTCCATCTCACACAGCACTGGAGTCACAGACAGGTTTGCTGCCAGTCCTGGCTTTCTAAACCCATGCTTGGGATTTGAGTTCAAGTTCTCATGCTAGCAATTCAAGTGTTTTTCCTGCTGAGGCCATTTCTCTAGGCCTTCGTGTTTGCATTTATTGTTATTTATAGCAGCAGGGTTTTTTTTTTTTCTTAAAATATAGTGTAAGACTGGGATTTGGAACCAGCTGGGCCTCCAGGCACAAGCCCTCTGATACTGTGTTTTGCTGTGTGATATTCTGTATGGCAAATGTGTTGCTAATAAAGCACTGATTGGCCAGTGGCTAGGCAGGAAGTAGGCGGGACTAACAGAGAGAATTAAAAGAGCAGGAAGGCAGAAGGAGCCTGCCTGCCAGCCTGCCAGCATCCGCCAGAACAAGCAACATGTAAAGATGCCGGTAAGCCACGAGCCATGTGGCAAGGTATAGATTTATGGAAATGGATAACTTAAGATATAAAGACAGTTAGCAAGAAGCCTGCCACGGCCATACAGTTTATAAGCAATAGAAGTCTCTGTGTTTCCTTGGTTGGGTCTGAGCGGCTGAGGGACTGGCAGGTGAAAGAGATTTATCCTGACTGTGGGCCAGGCAGGAAAACTCTAGCTACAGTGTTTTGCAGCTGACATTAGATCTCTCACCCATCCAACCTGAGGCCACAAAGCACAGCAGGAGCACCAATGTGTGAAGCAACCTTGAACACTGGGGGAAGCAGCTGAGCACCAATGCAGAGCACATCTAACAGGTGTAGAGACACTGTGGACATCTAACAGGTGTAGATAACTTTGTGTGCATCTAACAGGTGTAGATGATAACATTGTGCACCTCTAACAGGTGTAGATAACAGTGTGCATCACAAGCCAGAGATGCACAAGTCAGAGTTTCCAGCAGCATCTGGAAACTCCATCTTCACCAAAGCCTCAGAAGACAGGATCACATGGAATGCTGAGCAAGAGTTTCTGCCTCAGGGGTTAATTACATAGCTTGAAGCCACAGAAGAAGGGGAAAGTCATGCTATCAGCTATGCATTTCAAGAAAGCTGTAGATCTCTTAGCCCCACATCCCACTCGCCCTTATGCGCATGCACTGGTTATTATTAGGAATGGCCTTCTAGAGGTTGGAGATAGATACCACTGGCTGCTCTTCTGGAGGACCCAGGTTCCATTTCCAGCACCCACATGGTGGCTCATAGTTCCAGGGGATCTGACACCCTCTTTTGGTCTCTGCATGCACTGCATACCCATGGTACAGAAACATACAAGCCAGCAAAAACACTAATACATATAAAATTAAAAAACAAAATAAAACCAAAGAATGACCATTCAGCCAGGTGTGGTGGCTCACTCCCATAATCCCAGTTCAGGAAGCTGAAGGAGGTGACTACTGTGAGTTCAGGTCTAGCCTGGTCTACAATGCACATTAGAAACCAACAACAAGGGCTGGAGAGGTGGTTCTCTGGGTAAAGCACTTGCTGCTCAAGTGTGATGATCTAAATTCGGATCTGCAGAACCATGTAAAAACAAGCTGGGTGCCACAGTGTACCTCTGTAACTCAGTGCTAGGAAGGCACAGGACTCCCCAGGCCAGCCAAATCATTGAGCTCTGGTTCAGTGAGACACAGTTTTAAAAAAGAAAGTGGAGAGTAACAGAGAAAGATGCCTGCATCTACCTCTTGCCACCACATCGGCATCCATGAACATGCGTACCTATATATACAAATGTATATACGTACATGCACGCATACACAAAAACAATAGCACTAATAACCATTATTAACTGAACCTTTTCCAGCTCAGCAATTTTTTAAATTTTACATTATCTAATTTGAAGATTTATTTTTAAATTATGTGTATGTGTGTGTGTGTGTGTGTGTGCATGTGGGATGTGTGTGTGTGTGTGTGTGTGTGTGTGTGTGTGTGTGTGAATACAGGTGCCTAGGGAAGTCAGAGGCATCAGAACCTCTGGAGCTGAAATTACTGGTGACTGTAAACCACCCAACATGGATGGTGGGAACAGAGCTTGGGTCTTCTGCAAGAACAGTTCAAGCTCTTCACTGAAACCATATCCCCAGCCCCACATCATCTAATTTAATTTTCATTCAATAATCACTTAGTCCAGGCATGTACTAGGATTATCATTTTCATTTTCTAGATGAGGATGCTGAGAGTCCCGGAGAGCAAGAGCCGTTCTAAAGTCCAGGTCAGCAAGGGCTCTATCTAAAAGTCAAATTCTTATCCAGGTAACTGTACAGCTGAACAGCTCTTAGAAGCCCCCGTCCACACAGGATGCAGCAGACACTGCTGGGGGACTTACATAAGCTCGTGAGTGCATTGCAGAGCAATGTAAAGCAAAAGGTCCCCAGGCATCGACAGAGGGCAAACCAAACCAGAAATCAAACAGGAACTCCAGTCTCACTGACTCGAAGAAACAATATGACAATGTAGCCACTGCAACATGGGGACATAACCCTGGAAGGGAAAGACAGGAAAGGCTAAGCCTCTTCTCTGTGTGTAAACGCTGCTTAAAGCTCTGTCGGAGCTCTGAATCTCTGGTGCATGAAGCAAAACCCAAAAGGCCCAAGAAGAGGGAAGGACTTCAGCTGAGATCAGAGGTCTCCTGTGAGGAAAAGGAGGCTCATCTGCAAGTGCAGCCAACTTCAGTGCCCAGAGGGGAAAAATAATGAAACCCACTTTTACGGAATATCGTCAAATCCAAAGCCTTCACAGCATAGCACAGGGTCCATGATCCAATCTAAGATCCGCACACCAAAACACATGGAAAGGCAACATATTTTCAATAGAAAAGGTAATAAAAAAAGAATGTTCTCATTACCTCAAGATGATCTAGATAGCACAATGAACATGTAAGGATTTTATTCAATGTTTAAAGATTTTTACTATATTTATTTATTTAGTATGAGTTTGGGTGTGGGTAGGCACATGCCACAGCACACCCATGGCAGTCAGAGGAGCCCCCACCCACCACTATTAAGGCTCCAGGCATTGATCTCAGATGCTTGGGCTGGCAGCAAATGCCTTTATCCACTGAGCCATCCTGCAGGCCCAAGATAAGGGTTTTTAAGTGTCTATTTAATTATACTTAAGACATAAACAAATGGTTATACATTCCACAATCATACTTGGGTCTTTTAACAATCTCCAAAATTGACAAAGCTAAGTAAAACAAAAAAGAGTCTAACATAGTGTGGCACATGTCTTTAATCCCAGCACCAGAGATGCATAAGCAACTGGGTCTCTGTGAGTCTGAGGCCAATCTGGTCTATACAGTGAGTTCCAGAGCAGCTAGGGGTAAATAGTGAGATCCTGGTTTAAATAAAGGAGAGGAGAGGGACATAGACTAAATTCCCATAGAGTCTCACATTAGAAAAGAATGCTGTACTGACTTGCTCATGTCCCCAGTGAAGTACCACAGACTGGGGGGTCGGCCGGGGGAAAGGCTGAAACACCAGCGCTCTCTTTTCTCATGATTCTGGAGGTGAAAAGTTTAAGATCAGGGTCTACCTGGCTCCATAGTAAGCAGTGGCTGCTTTCTGTCTGTCTGTCTACACCTGGTCATTCCTTCGCATCTCTGTCCTAATCTTTCTCCTACCCTGCCGTCATATTAGTCAGCCATCTTGGATTAGGTTCAAACCCAATAATTAGATGGATAGATAAATAGTCATAATAACATGTCCACTTTCCCCAAATTGATCTGTAGAACCAAGAAGTTGCCCTCATACCTCCTCTATGGTTCCATTTATCTGTTTTACTCTTTGTAGAAATTGGCAAGTGTATTCTAAAGCTCATGACTGACTCAAGTCTGGAAAGCAGAGGATTTGGAGAAAGCAATACAGTTCTATAAGCAGAACAGTCCGTCAACATCTTACACACCAAGCCTATGCCTGCAAAAGCTGCGAGGCTTTGCTGAACTCCAGTTTGTAAGTCAGCCTGCCAAGGTTTCTCAGATGCCAACAGAGTCACTAGTCACAGACACAAGACGAGGCAGAGCACCAGCATGAATGTCAACTCCTAGAGCCCAAATGTCACAGGGTGACTTGAAGAGGACCAGTGGCTTCTAACCTTTTACAAGGCATGAGCAACCTCAGTTCTTCAGTGGGCAATAAGCCTGACTGGCCTTTGCTCTAGAGAATAGCAGAATCTTTACTCTACACACATGTAGACAAATTTCTAAACAGTCTTAGTAAATAAGAAACACAGAGCCAAATACAGAGGAAATAGCCAAAGAGATCAGAGCAATAGCAATGACTAACTTTAGCTTACCACCAGAAGTAGCTTCCTCAGAGAAAGAGCTTCTTCTGTCTGACTTATCTTTTTATTGCCTTTCTGTTCTGCCTTCTCATTGGCTCCAACCACATGACTTCCTTGTCTGCCTGTCTATACAGACCTCCAGATCTCTATGGTTGGTACTAGGATTAAAGGCTCCTGTTACCATGCTTGGCTGTGTCCTTGACCACACAGAGACTCTGCTTGCCACGTGATTGGATTAAGGGCATGTGCTACCACTGCCTGACTCTGCTTATGACTCGCTTTGACCTCTGATATCCAGACAACTTTATTTATTAACATACAAATAAAATCACATTTCAGCACAAATAAAATACACTATACACACATCTTGACTGTACTTGTAAATGAGACATCTCCTTGCTCTGGAGAGATACACTGTGTCTTCCAAGACCACTCACAATGCAAACAGCCTTGGGGAAATGGTGTAGAATAAATACAGTCTTCAGCACTGCTAGACTGGACCCTTCCACATCAATCATTAATTAAGAAAATGCCCCCACAGACTTACCCACAGGCCAACCTAATGGAGGCAGTTCCTCATTCCCTGGTGACTCTGCTTTATGTCACATTGACAAGGACTAAACACCACACTTTGCCCCTTGCAGCCTCATTTGCTCACCTCTTACATTTGCTCGTGCTGTTATTCAAACCTTAGAAAAATTCATTCATTCCGAGAATTTTTATAAGAAAATCCTCACAAACTTACAACAGGTTTCATTTTCATTGAAAAGCTCAGAGAATTTTGCTGTCCAGATGGTATCATTCAGGTCTGCCATCCTAGCAGACAGGGAGAGTTTGGGACTCTCTGCCTCTGTCTTTCTCTCTGTCTCTCTCTGTGTCTGTGTCTCTCTCTATCTGTTCTCCCTTCTCTCTCTGTCTCTCTCTGTCTCTATGTCTCTGTCTCTCTCTCTTTATCTCTCTCTCTCTGTGGGAGGAGGGGGTATCCCCTCTCCCTTCCTCCTAGCCCTGAAGTAAGCAATTTTCCTCTTTCATGAAAACTCTCTGGAAGGCTCCAGCCATGAAATTGCTGCCTTGCCACAAGCCCAAAGCCATATCATAGACAGAAACCTTTAAAACCATGAGCCGAAACCAGCCTTTCTGTGGCATGTGTTATAGTGATGGGCAGCCCACTGGCCAAGAGCTGTAATCCTTCAGGGAGAAACTGTCATGCTTAGGCTGATGAGGTGGGGCTCTTAGCTTTTCCTTTGAAATCTAAACTTCCTGGGTGGACTGAGGCAGGATGGCATGCTATTTCCAGCTCTTGGACTCAAAAATCAAGAAAGACAGCTCCATCTCCAGGTGCTGGAGAGGTAGCTTAGCAGTTAGCGCTCCTACTGCTCTTGCCAAGGACTCTCTTCAGTTCCTAGCACCCCTGTTGGACAGCTCACGTCACTCCAGCAGGACCTGCCCCTCTGGATTCCTCAGGCAGCTGCTCGCACATAGGCACACACTCATAGTTAAAAACAGTAAAGATAATTTTAATTGTTCTCTTTTCTCTCAAAACTAATGCAACTTTTCTTACAACTTTGAAGACACAACCTTGACTATGAGCTTTCTCTCAAATCTGAAGGTGTATACCGTGGCTTCTAAGTGAGTAATGGTAGTCATGCTCCTATTGCTAGTACTGATAAGTATCACATACCGAGGACTCCAGAAGGATTTGTTCTGGGAGAAGAACAAATTCCAAGTTGTGAGATTCCTATACCAGCCCTGGCAAAGAAAATTGGGGAAAGAGTGAAAAACAGATGTGTGCCAGAAGTTTCCCCTTGGATGATTCCAGAAGGACTGATGTCTTACAAAGAAAAATATCATAAGCACACAGATAGTCTCTGGTGGATCATTTCACTGCTCAAGTGTGTGGCTGCTTTCTAATGTGTGTCTGTTGTGGTGGCTAATAACACACACGTCAAATTGAAGACATTGCTGATTTATGGGCTCTTGTCACTCTCCTTTTCTCCATAAGCAGGTTTGGCAAGCCCAGGGCTCACCACAAATGGGATGAGGGTGGGATGGAGGAAAGTGGTGCGGATTTTAGAATGCTGTATTTTTTATTTTTCTCATGGCTGTGACAAAATGTGACCTATAGGAGAGTTCATTTTGATTGACAGCTTCAGAGGGGTCCGGCCATCGTATCAGGGAGGGCATGGCAGGGCAGAGCACTTCACATCACAGTTTCCAGGAAGCAGAGAAACAGGAAGAGGCTGAGGCAAGATGCCTGCAATCTACATCCTCTGCCTAGTCCCAACGGTTAAAGACTCCCCTGAAACACGCCATGGGCTGGGGGCCAGGGGTTTAACACGTGAGCCCAGGGGGATGCTTCCATGTTCAGTCACAGCAGATACTGAAGTCAAATGTGTGAACTTGAACATCAGTTCCTTCATCTGGTGGCCCTTATTTCACCTCATTTCTTGTTATCCGGGGGTCTCCCTTTGTGCCAAGGCACCACACTTAGGGGCTGCAACTTGGAAGATGACAAAGATGACTTTTTCCTAACTAAGAAGCCCTTGGTCCAGCTGGGAAAGTCAAGGATTTACCTAGAAAGCAAGAGTCAGCACCCTTCAGAAAAGTATGAATGGAGGGGCTTTCCTCAAGCCAGGAGGACCCAGCAAGACTTTACAAAGGATGTCAGGGATTAGACAAGCAAAGAGGAAAGGCAGGTACATTCTGGGGTACAGTGGAGAACGGTGCAGGTGATGGCTGGAGCTGAGAAGAAAGGAAGAAAGCAAAAGTGGAGAGAAGCCTGGCCAGGCCGCCACTGGAGCTGGGGGAGAAGACTGCAACAGAGACGTAAACAGCAGCCCAATCATGAGGGGCGAGGGGAAGCAGGGTGGATTTGAGAAAACTGAACCTCAAGGCTCAGGGTTACAGCATGCGTGTAAGCACAAAGCCAGCCTGGCTTCCTATCTTTTCAGGTTTGAAGCCAGAACCTGCCATTGACTACTGGAAGCTGGGATTAAGCTCAGCCACTTCTGTGGCATGGGGGTGATGGACGTGGGACCTGAGCCCAGCCTATGTCATGGGTAAGCACAAACAGTAGGCCAGACTGCATTGGTCCCTATTACCCACCTGAGACTTGTAGTGCTAATTAATCATCGTGACAGCTCCCTGGATGTGGTCAGGAGTACCCTTCTTTCCTGAAAGCCGCTACTTTAACCTGACTGAGGCAAGACAGCACTTCATGACACCAGAATAAAGCCTGGCTGAAAATGATGAATGCCTTTGGGGAAGAATAACATTTTGATAAAGACCCACCCAATCAGCCCCCAGGTTACACAAGAAGGCTTTTCCTTGCGTGTTTTCACAGTTGCCTTACAAGAAAGGCAGCTCCATCTCCAGGCCTCCATCTCTAGGGCTAACCTAGAGTCTGTCTCTGCCGACAAACCACACAGGCCCTGCGGTTGGCGCTGGCATTTCATGAGGAGTTACAGCTGCAGGAGTCGCTGAGTTTCAACTTGCCTCCCAAACTCTGTGCCTCATTATATCTGTTGCTGACACCCCTACCCCCGGCAGCCCCCCAAAGATCATGACTTGGATCCAGTCTCCACACAGGGCCCCTCCACTGCACAGAAAACAGATGTTGCAAATGCTCTGGGGGCCTTTTGCTGCGTGTTGTTGTGTCCTGTTTGTATTTGTTTGTTTAAATTTGACTTCTTTCTTATTTGCATAAGTCTTCATCTTCTCATTAGAAAATGCTTCCAGATGAAAGATAAAATCCTAATGTTGGAGACTATGCATGTAAATAGTCAGGAAATACTTATTTGGCACCAACAATGTAAGAATTATGATAAATGGGGGGATTAAAAAATTTGGTCATAATATGCTTCTATTTTTTTCTTTAAAAACTATAACTCTATACAAAAATATCTGAAAGATAGACATGAAAGAATTAAACAATGTTAGATTGATGGGTTTGTGGGTCATTTTAATATCTTATTTTTATTTATAATCACATATAAATTGTGTAATCGAACGAGTGATGCAGAGGGATGGGAGACAGTTCAATGGGTCTTGATGTGCAAGCATGAGACCTGAACCCCAGCGCCCATGTAGAAGTTGGGCCTGGTGGAGCATGCCTAGAGCTATGGTGTTGAGTGCACACAGGTGGATCCAGGGGCCTTTGGCCCACAATTCTAACCCAACTGTCAGCTCTGGGACCAGTGAGAGACTCTGTCCCCAAAAATACAGCTGCAGAAGCAATTGAGGAGATATTCTGATGTCAACCTCTGGCTATTACATGTGTCCACATGAGTGAGTGCATCTGCACATACATACACATACACAATACACACACGCACATATGTATGCATACCACACACACAAGTAACAGTATTTTTAATGCTAGACCAGTCGTTTGGTTTACCTGTAACAATATATCTGAGTTTGATGTAAATGCCCATAAAATTAGCAATTACTTATATTTGATAAGAAGTTGAATTTATAAGTTTCCATTAACTGTAAATGGATGCTACCAACTAGTATTCTAACTACAAGCAGGCCTAGCCAGCAGAAGAATTGTGCTTGGCATCACAGAAACACTAGGCCTTCACCAAAATCGAAGCCAACCTCTAGCCAAGACTGAACGCAAGAGCAGAATTCTCTTACAGTCAGCAAGCAGCCACCCAGCATCATGGCAGCCTGGACTTGAGGCTCCACTTCATCATACCCCTAACTTCCCAGAAGGCTTTTCTCGGGGTACTTGGATTAACAATGTCTGGAGAACATAGGCCAGGTGTAATGAGTACCAAAAAAGGCAATAATCCATCTAAAGAATATCCTAGTCCTTCTGTAGGACCAATCTCAGCTTAGTTACCCAGAGAAGAATCAGAGATCAGAATTAGTGGACCTGGGATCTGTTCTCTTAAAGGTGCAGCTAATGTGTCTCATTTCTCCTGAGGAAGAGTGGGAAGTCTTCATATGACACCAGGTGGTCTACAAGCTCTTAGAACTTGGAGACTTAGGCAACATCAGCATTGAGGTTCAGCTTTCCCTACTCACTTCTTTGATATTATTTACATATCAAATCCCTGCTAGCCTAGAGTTCAGATATAGAAAATGATACAAAACTATTCAGAATACAGTTGAGGTGTATTAGTGATGTTGTGTGGTGGGTACAAGCTGGGATCTGAGGTGAAATCTTGAGATTGAATCTGAGTGAAGGACTTCATCTAATTCATCTGCACAACGAGAGCATGCATGTGTCTTAGGGAATTGTCAGGATGAAAGGGGAGTTAGCAGGTGGCTGGAGCATTTGGCTTGGCTCCCCATTGTGAGACCTCTGTGGAGAGTGGATCTTACAGGAGTCCTTAGGACTCTGCTTGCAAGGTCAAGATGTGCTGTCACTTTTAATCCTTCTATCACAATCTCCTTGCTGCTTCTGTTTAACTCTGTGAGCTTGTTTCTTCTCTCAGACTGGCTCTTTGTGGTCTTGAAGCTCCTGGTATTCTCCTGAAGTCATTGGTGCCTGGCAGTGAGCAATTGAAGCATACAGTATATCAACTGTAACACAGGCCCTGGCTCAAAAGAAGTGAAGTTGGTTGGAGTGCTATGGGGATGTCGGCAACGGAGAGCAGGCTTCTGTTTTAAATAGTTTAGGATAGGGTACAGTAGGGTACAGTAGGGTACGGTAGGGTAGGATAGGGTACGGAAAGGTACAGTAGGGTAGGGTAGAATAGAGTACAGTAGAATAATAGAGTTTCACTCACTGCAAAGATAAAATTTGAATAAAGAAGCTGAGGAAGCGTCTTAAGCTCTCATGTAGCCCAGTATCCTCATCTGTCCAAATGCAGTCAAGCGCCTTGTAAGTTGCAAATACTGAATGCAGTACAACAGAAATATTGAATGTGGTACCAGCATCATACTCCATTCAAGAAAGTCTCAGAAAGCACTCTTTTCTACCCTCTTCCTTTGTACCTTGGGTCCCTAAGTATGTTTTTGTCCACTTAAATCCAGTTTTGGCCACTTCACCCTTTCGTTCTTGACCCATGTCCTATACTCCTACATTGACACTTCCAGAACCTTCCTGTTTGATTACCTCTAAAACAGCAATCCTCTCAGTGCATTGAGACTAACAACATGCTTAATGGTGAGTCTTCACCACCAGATTCAATTAGAACCCAGTGTAGGAAGTAAATCATAGAAGCCCAGGAATGTCTTAGTGATCAGATAGGTGGATGGCACTCCCATTGCACTGTGTCCTTACAAATGTCCTAATAAACACATGAAAATATAGAGTGGCCCCTCATATACTCAGGAGTGTCAATTTCAGGAACTGCTATTTTTACCAAAGTCTAAGGATGCTCAGGTCACTTATACAGAAAAACACAAAGTCTTCACATACACCCTACACACCCTCCTGCATCCTTCAAATCACCTACATAAGTTCCAATTCCTAACTCAATGGAAACACAAGACAGACAGTTGATACGCTGTATTCTTCAGGGAATAACAAAGGGAAACTTGCACATGTTCAGTTTCTGACACAGTTATTTTGAGTCTGAATCTGGTTGTGCCTACAAATGTAGGACCCTAGATACAGAGGGATGACTGTATATACACACATTTATGTGTCCTAAAACATGGACCCCAATTCACTGTTCTGTGAACTGCATCTCTTACCATGATACTTGAATGTTTGTGGAATATCATCAGTGCTGAGACACTGTGTTTCTTCATTTTGTGTACCACCAGGAAATAGCAAATGTTTCATATTAACCTGTGACAATGCACTTCACTTTTAATTTCTTTTTTTAAAGATTTATTTATTTATTATGTACACAGAAGAGGGTGCCAGATCTCATTACAGATGGTTGTGAGCCATCATGTGAGTGCTGGGAATTGAACTCAGAACCTCTGGAAGAGCAGTTGGTGCTCTTAACCTCTGAGCCATCTCTCAGATATATATATATATATATTTTAAATGCCAAATGTCATTTATTGAAGGGGGGAGGAGGTCTTAAATACAGGCTTACAGCACAATGGGAGGACCCTGGAGGGCAGAAGTTTGCTACTGATGTTTTACAATCTTGCTTCTAATCTGTTAACGCCCATTATTCAGGATACACAGACAAGGAACTTCTCTTAAGCATTCAGGAGGGTGGAACCTGGCAGGGAATTAGCATAGGGAGGATATCAAGGTCAAGGTGCGCAAGCAAGGCAGCAGTTACCCGAAACGGGGGCCAGGGCCCTACAGGTCCCCCTTTTATTAAAAAATGAGCTTCTGGCTTGGGTTGCATGGGACATCAGCAGGTCACCTTACCCGTCATGGAGACGCCTGTCCAGGCCACATAGGTGCTCTGTCTTAGGTTGGTGAGTGCCCCCCAGGCATTACCCATCTCTGAATACTCATTATCATACAGGCTCAATCGTGTGAGCTGCAGAGTTAATTGCTGCCAAATATCTCAAAGTGGCACTGGGCTTGCAATCTGTGTGTTCAATACAGAAAAGACCAACAGAGGTCCTATCTCTCCCATAGCCAGTAGGTTAAAGGCAACTGAGCCATTCTCTTCCTTAATGAGCCATACTGTACGTTGGTGTCCTTGTAAGATAGTATCCCCAAAGCAACTGGAACTTGAGTTTATAAATTTATGATTTTCAAAGCCAATCAAGATGTACATAACTACTGAATTAAATTTATCATGCCCAATAGAGTGAAAGATTAACTAACTGTGGTAGCTACTTTTGTTGTCAGGGTCTCCATTGTGCTAGCTGTAGTAAGCAATTATGAAATGGTAATCCCAGACAGAGTAGCAGTGGTGGGCACCATTGCTATAACAGAAACAGTGGCAGCAGCAATGTCAAATTCTCTTCTGGATTGTGTGGACATCCACTGACATGGATATAACTCCAGTAACACGTACCGCCTAGGCCCATTTTTCTTGATCCCAGCACGACTTTAGCTGGCAGCTCTTCTGGAGAATCCAATCTCATGGCTACAGTTCCTAGGCTTATATTAATGCTTGCCAAAGCTGGCGATATTGTCCAGCCCCACTTTTAATTTCTTTACGTGAGTGTGTGTATGTGTGTGTGTGTGTGTGTGTGTTGGATAATAAAGCCAGAGTGACTCACACATGATCAGCATTCACTCTGCCACAGACCTTACAACCCTTAGAATCACTTTTTTTTTTTGAGATGGGGTCTCTCTATGTAGCCTTGGCTGCCCCAAAACTAACTATGTAGACCAGGCTGTCCTCAGACTCACAGAGATCTGCCTGCCTCTGCCTCCCAAGTGCTGGGATTAAAAGTGTGCATCACTATGCCTGGCTGGAATCAGTTTTAAACTATTGAGAGAGCTCAGTTAGGCAAATTGCTAAGGCAACTGTGCAATTGGACAGATTTTAAGTAGCGTTTTCCTCTCATTGAGCCACGCCCCCCCCAGTCTGGTTGCTCCATGTTAAAAGGGTGTTCTTAAATTTTCTAAAAGATGTTCCTCCATCACAATGCCCATTATCCATTCTGTCATGTCACACTGGCATTTCTGACACACATAGACAATGGCGGTTAATTTTGTCTAGGGGGAATTGAGGCTGTAAATCATCAGATATGCCCAGTTGCAGAGATGTTAAACTGGTTTCAGTATGCACTTTAGAAATATAAGGAATATATTATAAATGTTGGTAAGGGCATTCAATGATCTGCATGACTGGCTTAATCACTAATGTAGTTCCCAGGGACAAATAATGAACACATCATGATCAGGAGGTTAGCATGTATCATACTTTGTTCTGGGCATTCTGGTTTAGACAAATGTGTGGTCACAAGCCTACGGTACTCTTGAGATGTTTAGAACCTTAAAAAGTGTGGTCAGATGGGAGGAAGACATGCCTTGAATGAGTCCTTCACTTTCTCCTAATTCTCTGCTGCCATGATGTACATCTTCCCACACAAGATAAACTATCTCATCACAGGCCCAAATGTGATAGAGTCAATTAACCATGGACTATGGTGGAATAATCTTTTTGTACACTGTGAAGATGTGTCACTCTGATTGGTTTAATAAAAAGCTGAACAGCCAATAGCTAGGCAGGATTTTTGGGCAGAGAGGATGCTGGGAAGAAGAAGGCAGAGACACCAGGAGATGCAGAACAACAGGATGGGCACTACAGAGATTAGGTAATAAAGCCATGAGGCAGAAAGTAAATTAATAGAAATGAGTTAATTTAAGTTATAAGAGCCAGTTAGAAACAAGCCTAAGCTATCTGCTGAGCTTTCATAATTAAGAGTAAATCTCTATGTCATTACTGGGGAGCCGATGAAGAAAAAGTCCAACTATAAATAGTGTCTGTGAGCCAAAATAAATGTTAACTGTTGATTCCCTTGAGTATTTTATTATAGTGGCAAAAAGCTGACTAACCTAAGTTCCATAAGGACCCAGTTACCTCAATTGTAAAACACCATGAAGAAACTGAGGGAGGCATAGCAAAGTCAAGATGCTCATTCAGGGATCCAATAATAAATGAAAGAGGCACAAAACAAGTGTGTTGTTTGGCCTCTAAAGACTATAAATGCAATTCAAGCTTCTCGACCTGTAGGGAGTGGAGGATGGCCTTAGTGGATGGTTACTGTTCACATGGTACAGTCATGACAAAGACCAGGACCTCAGAGCAATGGGAAATTGGCTAAGTCATTTCTCCATGTAGGCCAGGCTCAAGAGGCATGGCCAAGCTCTCCTCTGGTGTCCGAGTACAGTGTTTATGAATGAATGATCAGTGTGTACAGGGACTAGTGACTGCAGCTTCCTCCTCCCAGATGTTTACAGCCTGTGACTGCTCCCTACAGAGAGCTCCTACAGAAACTAGTCAGCGCCCCGCCCCACGTGCTGTGTTATAACTAATAAACACGCTGAGGTGCTGGGTTGCCAGCAGTAGTAGGCAGCCTCCATCAGAGTGCACCCCACACCTGAACCCAGCCTTCTGTGTCTGTGTGTCTGTCCTTTCTTTGTTCCCTTGCTGCCCCTAGTCAGGGTCCCAAGACCCACACAATGCAGGCTACTGTGTCAGCCATTCCACAGCGGAGTTTCAAGAGCCATCCCTTGTTAAGCCAATCGTAATCTGATGGACATTAATACTGTTTCTATTACTCATAAGGCAACAAGGATCATTCTTGCATGTAAGCATTTGCCATCAAATGTGACAATTTCCTTGGGATAACTTCTCAGAGAGGCAACTGTTAGGTCTAAGATAGGAAAGCCTGTGAATAGCTCAATATTCATGTAATGTGTTCTCCACACAGATGTTCTAATAGTGAATGACAAAGCCCTGCCTCACATGGAACCTTAGGTATTATTGGCTTCATTTTTTTTAAGATTATAAACCAAATTGATGAGAAGCGAATCAAGAGTCAGGATTAAGAGATTCTTCTAGAAGCCAGGGGATTGATTTCAGTCGGTGCAGTGCTTGTCATACAAGCGTGAAGAAACCAGATTCAACCCTCAGAACCCACATAAAACTAGAGACATTTTGTCTATGGTACCAGCTCCAGTGAGACAGGGGGAATACCCGGAACCTTGCATGTTAGCCTGAGGTACCTCACCCTCAAAAAAGAGACCCTAACTCAAACAAGGTAGAAAGCAAGGATGACACCTGAGGTTGTTCCCTTAGCTCTCCACACAAGTTGTGAGACACAGGCAGACATGAGAACACACACACCAACAGAGAGAGAGAGAGAGAGGGAGAGAGAGAGAGAGAGAGAGAGAGAGAGAGAGAGAGAGAGAAGATTTAAGAAATCCAAATGTTCTTTTAGTATTATGTCCTTTAGCTTTCCAGTGAGGCTAAACATGTATTCTATAACTATCGGTCATGTCTAGCTCTTCTGTGAATGGTAAGTGTGCTCCTGCAGATCACATGGTTTTCTCCCAAGTTGAGGGGTACTCAGCTTCTGAGTAGTCAAGCCCATGCATATGGGGCTATGTCAGCTTCCCCTGCAATCAGTGGTTCTCAGCATCAGGGCGATGTGACTGGGACCTGAGAAGCTTGACTCTTGCCTCCAGGCCTTCTGAATTGATAGTTCTGTGTACAGCCTGGGCCTTGAGATGGGCTTCCCGCTGATTCATCTGTATGGTGAGCCAGCTAGCTTCAGAGAGCATGAGTGTATCCCTGCACACATCTATACCTACTACAAAGATGAGCACCATGAAGGAGGATGTGACAGAGAAGTCATCAGAAGAGAAGCATATAGATCCACCTCCAATGTCATTTCATTCATCCGCAACACTGACTCACGACATATGTGAATACCTAGTAACGAACAGTTGTGGTGCACATTTGCTGAGCGTTCACCAAAGGTCTGACACTCTTCTGAGACCTTTACCATATTGCTGGGTGAGGAAGCAGGCACAGAGCAGGTAAGTCATCTGCTCACAGTCATGCTCCAACAGGCTTAGAAATCTGCTGTTTTAATGTCACTCTGTGAGGGATGCTACAGAAAGCAGTCAGTGTATCACAATGAACAAGCAGAGGGCTGCTCCTGCTCTCACGCAGCTCAGACTACAGGTGAAGGGAATAATAAATACACATGCAAGGTCTGGAGGAAAGGCACAGGGCACTGCACACAAAGATAACCAGACACTCATTGACAGCAGGACTAGCACCAATAGCCACAAGATGGGACCAAAGTGATCATCGGTGGACAAGTAGACGAAAGGTATCTCCTTAAACAGTGGCATGCCATACATCCATGAGAACAAACAAGGAGATGTTGACACACACTTCATTATGGATGAAGCTGGGGGCCATCTGGCTGTGTGAAATATGCCAGTTGTAGGGCTGGAAAGATGTTAAAGTGCCTGCTGCTCAACCATGAGGACCTGAATCCGATTGTCCACACCCACATACATGCCAGACATGGTGGTGCGTGCTTGCAATCCTAGAGATGGGGAAGCAGAGGTGGGCAGATCCTGAGGCTCACTGGCCGGCCAGCTTATCCTACTTAGGTAGTCCCAGGTCAGTAACTGTCTCAAAAAACAAGGTGAATGGCTCCCGAGGACTGACACTCTCATCTCCACACACAGAACCTCCATCCAGGAGGTGGCCACACAGCCTTATACAAGGGACCCCACTCAGCAGGAAATCTGTGGCTGTGGGCCATTTTCCCAAAGAGACCAAGTACCCGCTGAGTTCCTAAGTCTGGCCCCTGTTGTCTGTAACGACAAAGTGTCTTTCCATACCAGTGTGTGTCAGAATAGAACAGTTCCTAGAACATCCATGAACTTCCTCTGCTCTCTGCAGAGGTCAAAGCGCTGGAGAGACAGGCCTGGTTTTTTTTTTCTGATTAAGTGTTCTGGGTGCAGCTACTTGTGCAGGCCAGAACCAAGCACATGGAAGCGGCGTCCATAAACACAGCTGCCCTTCGTCCCTGGCCAAGCACTGGGAGCCAAGTGCTTGTTGGGGGCTGTTTTCTCCTGACTCCACGTTCAAAACCTTTGAAGTGGGTCCTGGTATTATCCTCCTTTTACAGACGGAGAAGCTGACGGGCCGGCAAGAGGGCTCAGTGGGTAGAGACGCTTGTCCCCAATCCCTGGAGCCCACACAGAGGAAGGACAGAGCTGACTCCAACAAGCTGTCCTCTGACCTCCACATGAGAGCTGTGGCACATGAATGTACACACACACACACACACACACACACACACACACACACACACCCCCCTTTTTTTTTTTTGGTTTTTCGAGACAGGGTTTCTCTGTGTAGCTTTGCACCTTTCCTGGAACTCACTTGGTAGCCCAGGCTGGCCTCGAACTCACAGAGATCCGCCTGCCTCTGCCTCCCGAGTGCTGGGATTAAAGGCGTGCGCCACCACCACCCGGCCTCACACATTTTGTTTGCTCATTTGTTTGTTTGTTATGGATAAGTCAAGTGACCTACTGTCTCCTAGTTCTCCCACAGGCCAGGATACAAGCTCTCCAAGTCTTAAGTTTATCACTACCTTATAATTCCCTCCTCCTCCTCTTCCTCTTCCCTCCCTCCCTCCCTCCTTCCCTCCCTCCCTCCCTCCTTCCCT
>CABHPP010144340.1:38609-84913 GCA_902168425.1 Peromyscus attwateri | reverse complement strand
TACCTTTAACTAAGGAGAATATTGAAAAATTATGGACAGAAAGTGAACCTTGGCAAAGAGCTTGCAGTAATTTTTTGGGAGAAATTAACAGCAAATATCAAAAAAAACGATAGAACTGATCTTATAAAGAGAGCTGATCGGATCTTGCCTCGAATTGTACTGGAAAAACCCATATCTGGAGTTTGTACATTTTATACAGATGCCAACAAACAAGAAAGGCAGGTTACAAATCAGAAAATTTGAGTAAAGTGGTTCAAAGTCCTTATAATTCAGTTCAAAAATCAGAATTGTATGCTATTCTGTTGGTATTAATGGATTTTTCAGAACTTCTCAACATAGTAACTGACTCTCAGTATGCTGAAAGAGTGGTATTACATATTGAGACTGCAGAATTTATCCCTGATGCTTCAGAATTAACTTCACTATTTATTCAATTACAAGATACAATCAGCAAAAGGAGTCATCCTTTATATATACCTCACATCAGATCCCATACTGGTCTACCAGGCCCTCTAGCACAAGGCAATGATGAGATTGATAAATTATTGATAGGAAATGTGCTGGAGGCCTCAGAATTTCATAAAAAAAAATCATGTCAATAGTAAAGGTTTAAAAAAGGATTTTTCCATAACCTGGCAACAAGTCAAAGAAATAGTAAAGAAATGTCCTACTTGTTCCTTCTACAATCAAATGCCATTACCAGCAGAATGTAACCCAAAGGGTACTCAGAGGAATGAAATCTGGCAGATGGACGTGTTTCACTTTACAGGATTTGGAAAACTGAAATATGTACACCATACCATCTATACTTATTCAGGATTTCAATGGCCAACTGCTTTGAGTTCTGAAAAAGCTGATTCTGTAATCACTCATTTGCTAGAAGTTATGGCCATCATGGGTATACCTGCACAAATCAAAACTGACAATGTTCCAGCATATGTCTCTCTTAAAATGAAACAGTTTTTTTGCTTATTACAATATAAAGCATATTACAGGTATACCTAATATACATAACCCTACAGGTCAAGCAGTTATAGAAATATCAAACAGAACTCTAAAGGATATGCTAAATAAACAGAAAGGGGTGGCAAATACCCCCAGAAATAGACTGCATAATGCTCTATTAACTTTGAATTTTCTCAATGCCAGTGAGAAAGGAACAACAGCTGCAGAGAGACATTGGATAATAGAAAAAAACTACAAAATTAAATCAGCCTATATACTTTAAGGATGTGCTGACCTCAGAATGGAAATCAGGATTATGTGTTACGTTGGCATGACATTTTGCTTTTGTTTCTACAGGAGAAGATAAGCTGTGGGTACCATCAAAATTGATAAAGGTTCGATTTGAACAAGAGAGACCTCTTAATTAGAGGAGGTGATAGTTCATCAACCAGCATGAACATCCAATTTAAACTAACTTATACCAGTAACACATGCCTTTTCATTTAATCAGATAATCACTTGCCAAAAAGGAACCTCCCCAAAATTAGTCATGGGTAAAGGTTTTTGTTTTTGTCTTTTAGGAGAATGAAGGCTAAGGAATCTGAAGAACACTGGACAAATGAGACAACTGAAGAAAAAGGACAAATCATCTATCCTAGGAAACAGAGTAAAATGGCCTATTGGTATATCATCTATAAAATTTTATAAGTCTTCCTAAATGTTTGTTTCTGCTCTTCTCTAAAGACATTTAACACTATTGGTCTTCTTGTAGGCCCAGTTCAATTAAAAATTAAAGCTGGTTTTGGAGTTGGAGAATGGCTCTCTCCTTCTTTAAACTCAAGCATGTTGTTAAAAGGAAAATGCAAATTCCCTGTATCATGCCAGAAGAAAAGAGCCATCTTCTGCTATGGGACAGGAGAAAAACCAAATTAATTAAGGGACTATTCTATTACTAATCTCAACTCTTTGATTCTATTCTGATTCTTTAAACTATTCTTTTTTTTAAAACTATTCTTAAAGTATGAATTTTCTATCAAAATTTACAAGATTAATATATATATATCTATATATATACATTTTAAACTTTGTTAAGGTATGAATGGTCATATAGAGTACTAACTAATTCTAGAAAAAAAAGGCTTCAATTAGCTGCATATATATGTCTTTGTGTTCGAGTCTCTTATCAGTTTTCTGCAGGAAATCACAGCCAGGTCTAATATCAACTGAAGTCTCCAGGAAGAAGATGGGGCCCCACAACAACAACAATTCCAAGTGGAAAATAATAATATCACTAAGCTGACAAACATCATCTACAGATCAGGTTTGAACTACAAAGTGCTCAGAGCAATTTTGAGAGGACTAGCTGAGATGATCCAGTTTCAAAGACTACTTGAATAAGGACTTGAGATAAACCCTGAACTTTGGCATTATACACAGACTGGATAATGAAGGATATAGTCAATTCCTAGAATTTGACAATTAACCTGAAATTTTTCTTTTCGGGATAAAGATACCTTTGCCCATACCCAGCAGGAAGCAATTTTAAGAATACGACGCCCACATTCCCAAAGAGGTGGTGTGGGACGGGTGGTCTTTTTGGTCTTTTAATGGGTTTTGGATCTGGGATAATTTTCATTGTTTAGGGGGGTTGGTTACAAGTTCTTATCAAGGGTTAGGAAATGGGCTAAGCAAAGGAGATTAGATTTAAGGTTCTTGTTTAAAAAAAAAGAAAAAGAAAAAGACAGTTACTAGTTTTAAATACTTTACATTGGATTGGATTATTTTATATTATATACAAATTATATATATTGAAATTGATATTGTTAGAAAATACTATATGTATATTTCTAATTGTACTTATACTGTTCATTTAACAATGTAATGCAATTTTCTGATCCTTGAATGTTATTATTACCAACTATTAGGATATAAAGAAAGGAAAGTTAGTAGTTAGATATTGTAATAGAACTTGTAGTCATATTAGTATGTTTTCAAGATTGAGCAGATATATTTTAGATAGACAGGTCATCTTCAGACCCTTCAGAGATCTACAGAATATGACATTTAAAATGTTTTAATAACTTAGAAATTTTTTCTTTTTGTTCTGACTATGAGACATATTGGCTCCTGGCAGTACCAATCTACTTTAGAGAGAATATGGGCATTGAAGAAACTGCATATGGAGTTAACTTTCATTGTGGCAAAAGTTAGCCACTGGACAACAAAGTATCCTCGAATCAACTGTTGACAACAGGACAAAATGGACAGACAGGACATGAAACAAAGGACTACTGATTCTTGCCAAAACCAGTGTGGTTATGGCTTTATCAAAAGGCATCTTCTGAGGCCAGAACAATATGGCACCATCCCTGAATTGGCCTTTGTAATCTGGAAAAGGTACAGTGCCCTTTTCTTTGAAGGAAGCTGAACAGACAGTGGGCCGATGGCTTCTGCTCTGTGTGATAAACCAGAAAGCCTTTTTGGGTCCCCACATGGTACTGGCAAATCCAACGGAATACTTGAAAATCATCGAGAATGTGAACTTGTGTATTCTCCTGGACAAATTTTATTGTTATTGTTAAATAACTACACATTTTGAAGAACACCACATGGTAATATCTTGAAATTTCAGGATCTAATATCAAGGGGTCTTTTATGTCCCTAGGTGCCTGAGATCTGTTTCTCCAAATCAATGCTAAGAAACCGGTGGGGGAGCTTATGGTGATATTTTATTTGTACTAAAATGTGATTTGTATGTTAATAAATAAAGTTGCCTGGGGTCAGAGCTATTAGAGCCATAGCAAAAGCTGGGCGGTGGTGCTGCATGCCTTTAATCCCAGCACTTGGTAGGCAGAGCTAGGTAGATCTCTGTGTGTTCAAGGATACAGCCAGCATTGGAGACACACGCCTTTAATCTCAATACCAACCACAGAAGACCTGGAGGTCTGTACAGACAGGCAGTGATGAGGCAGTCATATGGCTGGGTTTACAACCAATGAAAAGGCAGAACAGAAAGTCTATATAAAGACAAACACACAGGAAGTAGGTCTCTTGGCTGAAGAGGATAGCTGCAGCAATGAAGGGTAAGTCTCTTAGCTCTGACCTCTTGGGCTTTCATCTTTGCATTGGCTCTGTGTTTCTTATTTAATAAGATGGTTACTTCTACAGGAGCTGACTCTCATATTAATGGTTAACCTCAGAAAATACATTCATAGTTCTCCCAATCATCTCTGCAGTTTGTTTTGCCTCTGTCATAGGGAACCTCTTGTCCTTCCATCCTCCTACTCTGCCCTTTACAGGGCCATCATGAGTCTGTGCTGCCTGCACTCTGTGCAAATCTTGTGTTTCCTGTGAGCAGCATTGGCAGAAACTTGCTTACCTTACAGGGTGCTAATCTCTTGATTTACATCCTTCCTCTTTGGGCCCTGTGTCTAGGATTTTTTTCTTTTGTTCTTCTGAAACAAACAAATGAAAACAATGCCAGATTTCCCTGGGGCTCAGTTCTTCCAAATAAATCTATTGGGCTGATTTTATGACCCTAACCTCAGGACTGAGAAGGAGACTAAACATTTCTGTGGTGATATTCTTTGCTTTTGTTTTCCATAGGCATACTAGAGTTTTGTTGTATTAGTTGCCCAGAGCTTATTCTGACAGACTAAAATGTGTAAAATGTGTATTTAGGACAAAAGGAAGATCTTATAAGAGATGGAGGAGGAGAAACCATGATCAGATATAAAAAAACAAACATCAAAATCATGCAAATTGGCTTTTTGCATATCATCATATGAAAATTAAGTATTTTCTCCAGCGTCAGCCTACTGTGAGGCTGCAGACTAGATGATTGCCCTCAGTTACCTTCCATCTCCTGTACATCGTACATATCAGCCAGGACTACAAGGATTTGGGAAACAGAAGGGAACAATGGCTAGACTCACAAATGAGGGTCTCATAATTCTATCCTGCTCTCCTTATGATAGGAACGATAAACAAGACTATTGCCATTATCCTGTACCTAGTTTGATTGTATTATTTTGCTGAATTCATTGTTGTGACTATGGCACCAAACAATCAGTAGTTTACCACATCAACCATGATAGCTACTGCTAGAAACTGCTTTACACCAAGGAACACTAACTAAAAAACACCCTTGAGACAGTTTCTTCATAAGTATGAGTAAACTGAAAATGACCTCAACTGATGTTAGCAAAAGTGAAAACCTGAATTATTGGGGAGAAGAAAAAATGGAATGGATTTTATAAGTTTAGGTATAGGCCTTTTTAGGTAAGGTAAAATAAATACTATGTAAAGTACAAAGTGAAATGATAGACATACTATATTCAGTGCCTGGCTTTGTAGGAATATTACCCTATTCATATTTATGATGACGATTTTACAAGGTGGACTTACTGGCTAGAACTTTATGATTGTGGAGAGTAATAATGCTATGGACCCAAAACCAAATTATCTTTGGCAATCTTTAATGTTCTTAGTAGCAATCTATTGTCTACTTGTGTGTGTGATCTCATATATCCCTACAGTAATGAGTGAAAACATTTGGAGTATACTAACAGACCACTCGCTTCTAGTAACACCAAAAGCTAAGAGTATCTTAAAATCATACCCAAAAACTTCAGCTGTTTCGCCTGCTTTTTTGTAACCTACCTGCCAGCTGTCCATACTTCTCTAGTACAGATGAAAAATGCCTTGACTTCTGATTTTCTTTTATCTGTAACTAGAAAAGTGTCATGAAGCCATTTCCATGTTGAATTGTTTTCTGGGGTAACCTGAATTTGTGTTCTTGGGCTATGGTCACTAATGTTTGCCTCAGAATAGACATTCATATTTCCTAGGGTGAAACATGTGCTTTGTGTTGACATCTCCAAGAGACAATTCAATTAGAAAACTCCAGCCTTACACATGAGGAGGTTCAGACAGTATCTGTGTATCTACCTAGGAATTTTTTTTTATGACAACCCCTTTTTTTCTTAGGAAGTTCTTTGCTTTTGTTTTCCATAGGTGTACTAAAGTTTTGTTGTATTAGTTGCCCAGAGCTTATTCTGACAGACTAAAATGTGTAAAATGTGTATTTAAGACAAAAGGAAGATCTTATAAGAGATGGAAGAGGAGAAACCATGATCAGATATTAAAAAACAAACATCAAAATCATGCAAATTGGCTTTTTGCATATCATCATATGAAAATTAAGTATTTTCTCCAGCGTCAGCCTACTGTGAGGCTGCAGACTGTCTTGTGCAGCATTCAGTGTCTGTTCCAAGCAACTTACTGTGTAAGAAAATGTCAAAATCTCATGGAGAATACTGTGAGTCAGTCTCAGAAGATCTTCATGTTTCTTGGCGTAGCATTGTGCAAATCAGTTATCAACAGGACAGTACTTTTTTAATATTCCATAATTAAATAAAACTGTCATTTGAAATTAATGCATTAAGGAACTTTAAGATTGGTATTAGACATCTTGCATTATTTATGGACAATGGGTCCTCTCATGCAGAGTCTCTTTGGGGTCATTTTCATGGCAGAATTCATATCTGGAATCTTAGGAAATGGATTCATAGCAGTGGTGAACATCATGGACTTAGTCAAGAGAAGAAAGATCTCTTCAGTGGATCAGATTCTCACAGCTCTGGCCATCTCCAGATTCACTGCATTCTGGTTTGTAACTACAATTATACTTGTATATATTGTTTATTCAGATTTGTTGATTAGTGAGAAAATGACAAAGACAATTACTGTTTCATGGACAGTGTTCAATCATTTCAACATCTGGCTTGCTACATGCCTCAGTATCTTTTATTTTCTCAAAATAGGCAATTTTTCCAACTCTGTCTTTCTTTACCTAAAGTGGAGAGCTAACAAAGTGATTCCAGTAACACTGTTGACATCTCTGGTCCTCTTATTTGTAAACATCATAGTTACAAACATACAAGTTGATACCTGGTTTGACGGATTTAAAAATAATATGTCTTATTATTCTAGCTTGGATAATTCTGTTAAACTTACCAAAATTACTTTGTTTAACAACTACATATTCACATTCATACCCTTAACTGTGTCCTTAATGGCATTTCTCCTGCTCATCGCTTCCCTGTGGAGACATCTGCAGACCATGCAGCTCAATGCAGGAGAATCCAGACAGAATCCAAGCACCACAGCCCACATTAGAGCCTTGCAAACTCTAACTGCATTTCTCTTACTGCATGTCATTGTCCTTCTGTCATTTTTTGTTCTAATTTCAAGATTTGAAATCCTGGAGAAAAACATGCTGCTTTTTTATCACCACATTATTGGAAATGCACATCCTTCAGTCCACTCTTGTGTTTTGATTCTGGCAGATAATAAACTGAGACAAGCTTTGCTTAAGGTACTGTGGTGGTTGAGGGGCAAGCCCCAAAACACTCAGCACCTTGGTTCCTAAAACAGTTAGGGAACATGTTGCAGTTCCCGAGGAAGGTCAGGCCATGTGAGATATCTGCATGCTAGAAATTTATGAATTTCTATTCATTTCTTTTGAACATAACTTTTTTGTATCCTGAAGATGTGTTTGGAATAAACACTAATTCAAAATATTTATGTGTGCACATGAGAAAGAAATACTATGAAGAGTCTTTTATAGCTTTATTCAAACAAACTTAAATTTTAATACTAAATGTGTCCTAAACATTTTAAATTAGAATTAAAGAATAAAATATGAGCATTAGAAGTCAGACACTGTAAATGCATGAGTTCAAATGAAGATTCCAAGAAGTATTTTTAAATTCCTCAATATCACAAGGTAACATCATCCTAATTATCTTATTATATTTTTTATTTCAAATTAAAGAAATAATGGAATATATTATTCTGAGGTGTGGTTGATATATTGTGCACACCAATAAACTTAACTGGGATTCAGAGAACAGATCAGTCACTATATTAAACAGAGTTTAGGCAGTTGTAGCCCACACGTTTAGTCCTAACATTCTAGAGGCAGAGATCTGGAGCTCTGTGAGTTCAAGGCCATACTGGAAACAGAACCAGGCATAGTGGCACACACATTTAATCCCAGGACTTGAGATTCATGTCTTGCTTAAGAAAGACACATGCCTTTAATCCCAGGAAGTGATGGCAGGAAGCAGAAAGGTATATAAGACATGAGGACCAGGAACTAGATGCATTTAAACTTCTGGGCTTTTTAGTAGCAGTACAGCTGAGATCCATTCTGATGAGGACTCAGAGGCTTCCAGTCTGAGGAAACAAGATCAGCTGAGAAGTTGGCAAGGGGAGGTTGGATGTGGTTTGTTCTGTTTCTCTGACCTTTCAGTGTTTACCCCAATACCTGGCTCCAAGTTTTTTTTATTAATAAGACCATCTAGTGATTCGTGTTACATCTGATGACCAATGTGGGGCACAAATTTGCAAAAAAGCCACTTGCCTGTGGCCTTGCATTCCCCAACTCAGACTTGGGCTGTACATGGCTGGTTGTGGTGGCACATGCTGGTAGGATTTGCTGAAGGAGGCAGAGGCAAAAGGATCCTGAGTTTGAGGCTAGCCTAGGAGACTTGCTAAGGAGAAGCTGAGGCCAGGACCGGGCCAGTCTACAAATGGTGGTGGTGGGACTATGGAAGCGGTGGCTGCTGCTCCATGTTGCCAGCTGCTTCTCATGTTGGTGGTGGCAGCCACCCTGCTACCAGGGACAAAGGGTTTACCACTGCTTGTTCAGAGAACAATTGCCAGGACCATTGTGTTACAAGAAAGTATCATCTAAGGTCAGTTTGGAAAAGTTTGGCAAGACAAGTGGCGGGAGAAATTGCTATGAAGATATTCTCTTCTAGGGAAGAATGTTCATGGTTCTGAGAGGCAGAGACTTATCAGACTGTGATGTTATGCCATGAAAACATCCTAGGATTTATAGCAGCAGATAACAAAGACAATGGCACATGGACTCAGCTGTGGCTGGTGTCGGATTACCAAGAACATGGATCATTTTTTGATTATTTGAACAGATACACTGTTACAGTTGAAGGGATGATCAAACTTCTCTGTACATGGGAAGTTGTCTTGCCCATCTTCACATGGAGATTGTTGGTACCCAAGGAAATCCAGCTATTGCTCACAGAGATTTGAAATCAAAGAATATCTTGGTGAAGAAGAATGGAACCTGTCATATTGCAAACTTGGTTCTGGCTGTGAGACACAATTCTACCACAGATACAATTATGATTGCTCCAAACCACAGAGGAGGCACAAAAGAAAGAAAGAAAAAAGAAAAAAATTTCTGTATTGAACCATGACCACACCTAACATCAACTTTGAAATCTCCAAAAGGATGATGGGATCACACAATGACGATTCCACATGGACTATGAGAAAGCCATTAAGCTGATTAACACCACCCCAAAATCAGCTATGGACTACAAACTACTCAGGACAATTTTGAGATGACTAGCTGAGATGATACAGCTTCACAGACTACTGGAGCAAGGACTTGAGATAAGCTCTGCACTTTCCCATTATGCAGAGACTGGACAAATGATACAGCTACCTCTCTCAGGACTTGACAACTAACCCAAAATTTATCTTTTCAGGATCCCCTAAAGATGCCTTTGCCCCCAAATAGCAGGAAGTAACTTTAAGAACATGAAGTCCACATTCCCAAGAGGTGGGGTGGGTGTTTTTTGGTAGTTTAATGACTTATGGATATTGTCATTGTTTACGATAATTGGTTACAAGCTGTTAATTGTTAATGGTCAGGGAAAAAAGCTAAATAAAGGAGATTAGATAAAGGGTTCTTGTTTAAAAAAGAAAAAGGATATAGAAAAGGGTAGATTATTGAATCTACTCTGAAAAGAAAAAAGGGAAGATATAGAAATGATAAGATAAAAGGTAGACTTTTGAATCTACTCATAGAAGAAAAAAAGAGAGAATATGGATACGATAAGGTAAAAGGTAGATTATTGAATCTACTTTTAAAAAGGAACTACTTTTTAAATATAGGATAAGTAATGAAATTTTTTGTCTGAATCTGTCAAATGTTATGGGACTAGACATTGTTTATGTAATTCTTGACTATATATTGTATATACTTGTTCTTATATTAGTTATAACTTTTTTATTTTACACAAAATATAGGGGAAATGTGGTTGATATATTATACACCCCAATCAACTTATCTGGGGATTCAGAGAACAGAAGAGCCACTATATTAAACATAGAGGTTAGGCAGTGGTAGCACACGCGTTTAATCATAGCATTCTGGAGGCAGAGATCTGGAGCTCTGTGAGTTCAAGGCCACACTAGAAACAGAGCCAGGCATGGTGGCATACACCTTTAATTCCAGGACTTGAGATCCCATGTCTTGCATGGGAAAGACACATGCCTTTAATCACAGGAAGTGATGGCAGGAAGCAGAAAGGTATATAAGACATGAGAACCAGGAACTAGAGGCTTTTAAACTTTTAGGCTTTTTAGTAGCAATACAGCTGTGATGCATTCTGATGAGGACTCAGAGGCTTCCAGTCTGAGGAAACAAGATCAGTTGAGAAGTTGGCAAGGGGAGGTTGGATGTTGCTTGTTCTGTTTCTCTAAGCTTTTGGTGTTCACCCCAATATTGGGTCCAAGTTTTTTTTATTAATAAAACCAACTAGTAATTCGTGTTACACTGAATAGCTGAGATTATTTGGAGGTACACATTTTATGATACAGTCATCAGGAATATACTTAAACATTTGAATTTTAATTTGTAAAATATGAAATTATGACTGATTACAGTCTTCTAATTGAGTATCTCACTAGGAAAGTGTACATCATTTCTTCATTGCATCACATACTTGTGACTTGGGAAACAACTGGATTATCCTAGGAATAGAAATTTAGAGACGCCTATGAGGAACAGTCATATGATTAACAGGAACATGATATTATGTGACAGAAATAAAAATCAAATAAACAGAATTGGTAATCAGTTTAGTTATTTTCGTTAGTTGAAACACAGGAGGTAAAAATGATCATGTGTCCTCTATTTGCATTGTTAAATCTTGATTAAGATATCAACCTACACATTTGGAGAAATGGATTATTCATTCTTTGTTTCTATAAAGAAATGCTTCAAATTGCAGGGTTATGGTTTGTAGTCATTTTTCTTGTTCCCTTAATGTTGTTCATTAATTTATTTATTCATTCATTTATTGAAAATCATACATCAAATAATGTAGGATTGTATCAATTGTGCTGTTATCTAGTATTTCTATTTACAGATAGAGAATGTCAATGATCTAACAATAAACATACTACTGTCTTGAGTTTTGAGATAAATCCTTCATTTATGTGCATTTTTGAGAAATTTCAGTGAGAAGTGATGAAATAAGTGATGACAATTCTAGCATAAATCCATTACACTAAGAAGGCCCCCATGGCAAAATCAGTTCGGTTTCCTGCCATCATAGAAGAAATCCCTTCTCAGAGCAATTAAATAATCATATGCCTATTGTAAAAAACTATACTGCTTGGGGTAATAGAACAGATACAGAAGAGAAAACAAAAAATTTAGGAGAAACCATACAGCAAATTTTTTGGCAAACTTCTATTAATGAGCAAAGTCAAAAAATTAAAAAATACAAGTAAATGACATTCTCATTGAATGTCTTGTAGACACAGGTGTGGATGTAACAATAATTGCACCAGAACCTCACATCCAAATTGGCCTCTTCAGGAGGTAAATGTTCAGCTGTTAGGGATTGCAACCTTATCTCAAGTGAAACAGAGTGCAAGATGGGTTGAATGTACAGGGCCAGAAGGACAGAGAGGAAAATTAAAGATATATGTAGCCAATATAACTGAATTGATGGAGCTTTGATTTATTACAACAGTGGAATACCTAGATTAACATTCCTCCAATCTCAGAAACAAACCATAAACTAACATATGTTTCTGCAGGGAAAAAAGGTATTATAAAGAACAGTCACCAACTATACAGATTGTACAAGAACAGGGCATAATAGCTGCTGATCATTCAAAGACACAACAGTCCCACCTTTAAAATGGTTAACAGGCAAGCCTGTATGGGTTCAGCAATGGCCTTTAACAACACAGAAACTACAGGCCTTAGAAGAGCTGGTACAAGAGCAGAATGCTCAGCATATTGAAGAACCAACCAGCCCTTGGAATTCACCTGTATTTGTTATTAAAAAGAAATCTGGTAAGTGGAGAATGGTAACAGACCTTAGAGCAGTTAACAAGGTAAATCTCCCAGTGGGCTCTCTACAATCTGGAATTCCTTTGCCTATTCTGTTACCTAAAGGATGACCTCTTATAGTTATTGATTTAAAAGACTGTTTCTTCTCAATACCCTTACAAGAAAAAGACAAAGAAAAATTTGCCTTCATGGTACTCACATATAATAATTCCAAGCCAGTCAAGAGATATCAATGGAAGGCTCTCTCACAGGGAATGTTGAATATCCCAACCCTGTGCCAATATTTTGTATGACAGCCATTGGAAATAATACATAAACAATTTCCTAATTTGATAATTTATCATTACATGGACAATATTTTACTAGCTGATTCAAATGTAGATACTTTAGAAAGAATGTTTGAAGAAGTAAAGAAAATTCTGCCTTGCTGGGAATTATAAATTACTCTTGAAAAGATACAAAGAGGAGATTCTATTAATTATTTATGAAATAAAATAAGTCTACAAAAAATTAGACCCCAAAAGGTGCAAATTAGGAGAGATTGATTATGGACTCTTAATGACTTTCAAAGATTACTAGGAGACATTTTCTATCTATGAACTGTTGTTAAGGTAAAAAATGATGAGCTGAGTAATTTGTTCAAAACCTTAGAAGGTGACAAGGACTGAAATAGTTCAAGAGAATCATCAGCTGAAGCTGAGAGAGAATTGGCCTTGGTGGAAAAGAAAGTACAGGAAGGACATGTAGATCGTGTGGATCCAAAGCTTGATTGCATTTTAGTTATTTTACCCTCTAAGCATTCTCCTACAGGGATTTTAGTGCAGAGGGAAGATATTATATTAGAGTGGATATTTCTACCAAATAAACAGAGTAAAAAAAATTAAAAACTTATGTGGAAAAGATCTCTGACTTGATTTTAAAAGGAAAATTGAGACTTTGTCAATTAGCAGGAATAGACCCAGCAGAAATTGTAGTACCTTTAACTAATGATGAAATTAACAAATTATGGGCAGAAAGTGAACCTTAGGAACGAGCTTGCAGTAATTTTTTTGGGAAAGATTAACAACAAATATCCCAAAAAGCAATAGAATTAAACTTATAAAGAGAGCTAACTGGATCCTGCCTCAAATTGTACAGGAAACACCAATATGTGGAGTGTCTACATTTTATACAGATGCAAACAAACTAGGAAAGGCAGGTTACAAGTCAGAAAATTTAAGTAAAATGTTTCAAAGTCCTTATAATTCAGATAAAAAATCAGTTAGTTATGAGTTGTTAATTGATAATGGTCAGGAAAAAAAGCTAAAGAAGGAGATTAGATTGAGAATTTTTGTTTGGAAAAAAAGAAGGAAAAAGAGACATAGATAAGAGGTAGATTATTGAATCTATATAGTGGTATTTTATTTGTGCTGAAATGTGATTTTATTTGTATGTTAATAAATAAAGTTGCCTAGGGGTCAGAGCTATTAACAAGTCATAGGGAAAGCCAGGGCGGTGGTGGTGGTGGTGGTGGTGGTGGTGGTGGTGGTGGTGGTGGTGGTGGTGCACGCCTTTAATCCCAGCACTTGGTAAGCAGAACTAGGTAGATCTCTGTGTGTTCAAGGATACAGCCAGCATTGGAGACACACGCCCTTAATCCCAATACCAACCATAGAAGACCTGGAGGTCTGTACAGATAGGCAGTAACGAGGCAGTCACGTAGTTGGGTTTACAACCAATGAGAAGAAAGAACCAGAACTCTTTATAAGTCAAACACACAGGAAGTAGCTCCTTTTTCGGAGAGGTCTCTTGGCGAGAGAGGCTAGCTGGCGGAAAGCGGGTAAGGTTCTTAGCTCTGACCTCTTGGGCTTTCATCTTTACATTGGCTCTGTGTTTCTTATTTAATAAGGCGGTTGGTTACATCTACAAATCTACTCTATAAAAAGATACAGAAATGATGGATAAAGGGTAGATTATTGAATCTATGCTGAAAAGAAAAAAAGGATATAGATATGTTAAGATTAAAAAAGTAGACTGTTGAATCTACTTTTAAAAGGCAGCTACTAATTTTAAATATTTTACACTGGATTGGATTTTTGTATACTGTATACATATTATGTATATTGCTACAAATTTGAGATTGATTTTTTTAGAAAGTACTGTACATATATTTCTAATCCTGTTCAAGGTATTATACCTATACAGTTCACTTAACAATGTAATGCAATTTGCTAGTCCTTGAAAGTTATTATTACCAACTAATTAGGATATAAAGAAATGAAAGTTAGCAGTTAGTCATTACAATTGAACTTATAGTCATATTAGGCATGTTTTCAAGGTCAAAAAGAGATATATTTTAGATAGACAGGTTGTTGTCAAACACTTCAGAGATCTACAAAATATGGCATTTAAAATGTTTTAATAACATAAATTTTTTTCTTTTTTTTATGACAATGAGACATGTTTGCTCCCGGCAGCACCAATCTACTTCAGAAAAGATGATGGCCATCGAAGAAACTCTTTATGAAGTTTACGTTCATTGTGGCAAAAGTTAGCCATTGGGCAAGAAAATGCCCTTGCCTCAACTGCTGACAGTATGCTGTCCAAAATGGGCAAGCAGGACACAAAGAAAGGACTACCAATCCTTGTCAAGACGAAGTATGAAAGCCCTTTAGAAAATCTTGCTTCACAGATTAGTCTGTCAGATATGCTAGGCCTGTAGGCTGAAGATGGATGCCCCAACATTGCAGAGAAACCTCAGGTGACTGTCCAGGCAGCCAGCTGTTTCTGTCATTACTCACATTTTTGGGAAGTTGGTTGTTTGCACTTCCTGTTTAACTTGGTAATATTATTTCCTTCTTGGGTATCTAAGGGAGTTGAAAAGTAGATAGTTATAGTTTTTATTCTTAACAAATTCAGGGAAAAAACTCACTAAAAAGTGTAAATTGTGTAAGTTTGAAAGACATTAAAAGCTTGTTTTTGGTAATACAAGTTAGAATAGAAAGTGAATTAGGTACATTTTGGACTCACCAAAATAGGATAGATAAAAGAATATTTTCACTGAATTTGTCAAAAGCAAATGGACTAGATATTGTTGATATATTTATTGTCTGTATATATTGAATATAGTTATACTTATTGTATATAGTTTTTCTTATATTAGTTATAACTTTTTTGATTTTAGACAAAAAATGGGGAAATGTGATATTTTATTTGTGCTATAACAAATAAAGCTTGCTTGAGGATCAGATGAGAAAGTCAGCCACTGTATTAAACATAGAGGTCAGGCAGTGATAGCACACGGCTTTAATCCTAGCATTCAGGAGGCAGAGATTTATCTGGCTATCTATGAGTTCAAGGCCACACTGGGAACAGAGCCAGGCATGGTGGCACATGCCTTTAATCCCATCACTAGTTTAACATAGAGGTCTGGAGGTCTGTACAAATAGACAGGAAGTGATAGAGCTGGGCAGAAAGAGGAAGTGATGTATCTGGACAGAGAGAGGAAGTAAGCTGGCAGGGCACAGAAAGGTATATAAGGCATGAGTATACAGGAAGTAGCTCTCTTGGGCTGAGGATTTCCTAGTGGTAAAAACTTGTGACTGGCTGGTTCTATACCTCTGATCTTACAGCTTTCACCCCCAATATCTGGCTCTGAGGATGTTTTTATTAATTTTTTATTAAGACCATTTAGCAATTCATGTTACAGAAGGGAAATAAGATTATGAATCTTATTCAAGGACTCACATCTGGGAAGTGAAAAATCTAGAAACATTAGAACACAGATGCAGTTGTACCCAGATTTATCATGGTCATGAGGCCTCGTACCCATGACCTGTAAGAACTGGATTCACTTCTCTCTGTACATATAAGCACTTGTGAATGCTTTGCTTCAGTGCCTTGGATTGAGTTTGCATATAGTCACATTTCTGGATATGTGTAATACCTATTACAATAGGATGTTATACAAATATTCATTTCCTGTACTGTATAGAAATATGGACACAAAAATTGTAATGTTCATTAGGGACAAAACTCAAACTAATTTATTTCAATTTACTTCAGTCTGCAGTTGCTTGAATCAGCAGGCATAGAAACCACAGATACTAAGAACTAACTCTTTTTTTAAATTTTATAATTAATTTAATTTTACATATCAGCTACGGATTCCTCTGTCCTCCCTCCTCCCCCCCCCAGCCTTCCCCCCAATACTCCCCCCATTCCCACCTCCTCCAAGGCAAGGTCTCCCCTGGGGATTCAGCTTGGCCTGGTAGATTCAGGTGAGGCAGGTCCAGTCCCAAGGCTGAGCAAAATGTCTCAGCATAGGCCCAGGTTCTAGAAAGCCAGTTCATGCACTAAGAATAGGTCCCAGTCCCACTGCCTGTGGGCCTCCTAAATAGTTCAAGCTAATCAGCTGTCTCACTGATCCAGTTCCATGGGGGTTCCTCTTAACAACAAATGAAGGAACTAATGACACAGAAATATCCTTTCTTCTTTCTTTACACACACACACACACACACACACACACACACACACACACACATTGCTGGAGTTTTCTCCAGTCCTGCCTGGTCCACAGTCAGGACAAATCTCTCTCACCCGCCAGTCCCACAGCCACTTTGACCCAACCAAGTAAACACATAGAGACTTATATTATTTAAACTGTTTGGCCTAATGGCTCAGGCTTCTAGCTATCTAGTTCTGACATCTTAAATTAATCAATTTCCATAAATCTATACCTTGCCTCATGGCTTGTGGCTTACTGGCATCTTCACATGCTGCTTGTCATGGCAGCAGCTGGCAGTGTCTCCTCCCGCCTTCCAGTTTTCTCAATTCTCCTCTCTGTTAGTCCTGCCTATACTTCCTGCCTGGCCCCTGGCCAATCAGTGTTTTATTTATTAACCAATTAGAGCAATTTGACATACAGACCATCCCACAGCACTTCCCCTTTTCTTTTTTTTCAAAAAGGAAGGTTTTAACCTTCACATAGTAAAATTACAAATAATTTGGGAATTTGGGCATAGCTTCTCTTACTACTTCCTGCTGGAGGGGGCGCTGTATCTTATGGGGACACAAAGAAAATTTTAGGGTTATGGAGTAGTCCATGAGGCTGTATTGTCTGATCCAGTTGCCTTCAAACCGTTCTGGATGTTGGATCATCTGGGCCATGGTGTCATCAGAAACCTTTCAGGGGGTCTTGGCTGGTCAAACCTGATGTATCTTAATCTGGAACAAATCCATAGCCTCTGGCTTTCTGTGGAAACAAAAGCAGAGCCTCCTTTCTAAAGCAACATATCCTTACATCCAAATTTTGAAGTCAAGTTACCTTTAAAATATACATTTTGGCATAACTCAACAGCTTTCGCAATCAAATGTTTTTCTTTAGTTATGAATATCAAAGAGAACATATTCCAGATTCTCTGTGTGGTAGCCATCTTTACGTGGCTTATTTTTTATATTACCTTGAGTCTATTGCTTTAAACTGTAGCATTCTAAGACTGAAATAGCACTGTGGCTGCTGGCTCTGCCCACTTCAGCTTCCCAACATGGCGGTGGTACATTTTCCGCCAGCTCTGGGAGCCATCAACTCTCAGAAATAGTGGGTCTATGCTTTTTTTTTTTTTTTTTTTTTGGTTTTTCGAGACAGGGTTTCTCTGTGTAGCTTTGCGCCTTTCCTGGAACTCGCTTGGGAGACCAGACTGGCCTCGAACTCACAGAGATCCGCCTGCCTCTACCTCCCAAGTGCTGGGATTAAAGGCGTGCACCACCACCGCCTGGCAGGGTCTATGCTTCTATCAAAGCAGTGTGTAGCCCAGAAACCTCTTTTTGTTTTGTAGTATCAAAGGCTAAATCCACCATGCAGCTTAATGTGCCACTTGCAGAAGCCTCGTTCCCACCATACTGCAGGTTGAGCACACACGCCAGGAACCCGCCATAGTAGCTCAAACACGCAGGCTGCCACTAACTTGAGAGAAAAAACTAGGAACTGTTTTTAGCTGCGTTTTAGAATCTTTTTTCTCAGGTTTTAGGTGGAAACTCTTGCCAACACATTGGGCGCCACACACACACACACACACACACACACACACACACCCTCATGGGTTGATGGGGTTGAGGTTAAAAAATTCAAAGGATTCTACATCAAATTTAAAAACCAAGAGAAACAAATATAGTTAGAAATATATAATCAACACTAAAAAATAAAAATTATGTAAGCACATATTTTCAACTGAAAATGGAAAGATAGATCAATCAAAAATTTTTAGTCTTTAGACCGGCTTCATGGTGCCTTTTCCTTTGCAAGTTTTTTGAGGAACATGCTCGACCACAGCACCAGGCTGCTAGTATCTTCTAAGTCCTCAAAGGGGCTCATACACAACAACTTTTGGGGTAGGTACGATTCTTGTTTGTATCACATCTTAGGTATATATGCTGTTCTTTTGTCCCAGTGGATACATTTACAAAATAATACCACACCTAAGACTCAGGAAACATTGTGAAAAGGGGGGCAGAAAGACTGTAAGAGCTGGAATCTCAGAGAATTGACTGTGAGATTGTGTCTTCTGATAATGTCAGAACCTACAGCCATAAGTCTGACCAACATGACTGCCCAAACGTGAGCTGAATAAGGACACCAATGGACATGACAAAGTAGATGAAGAAAAGCCCATGAGGCCTCAGACCTACACAAAGAGCTACAGGCGACTGAGGAGAACTGGGAACAGAAGAGTTGGTCTTCCCTAGAGAACAGTATACTAAATGGTTTTCCAGTGCCAAATGGTCAGCCCTGAAAACATACATACAAGCAACATTTCATGGACTGAGTAGGTTATACTTAAGAATATATATGTATAGAAATGGGTGCAACAGTCATGCTGTGTCCAGAAGACAGCACTTCAGAGCACTTTTCCATAGCCTTAGTTCTTACAGTCTTTCTGCCTTCTCTTCCAGAAGGTTCCCTAAGCATTGGTCTGGAAAATTCAATAAAGATGTTCCATTTATGGCTAAGTCTCCTATTATTAGCACCTTAACCACTTATATAAATCTCTATTAATTGCTGTCCAATTGTGGAAAGAAGCTTCTCTGATTAAGGTTAAGAGCAACTAGGTTTATAGATGTAAACATAAACACTCAGAAGACAATTTGACATCATGACCATTTATCAAAAGAACAATATAGTAGGTTCTGCCTTAGGACTATGACCTCCCAAAAAAGAGTTGTTCTTACCAAGATTACAATACCAGGCATTGAAGTCCGTCCCATGGACTAGGGATTTACATTAGTGGCTTTATTCAGAGGATAATAGACTCATAAAATCAACTTCTGATGAACAAGAAGATTATTAAATGTAGCTAGGCTTGTTGGAACATTCCTTTAATGTCAGCACTTGAGAGCCTGAGGTAAAAAATCAAGAGCTAGAGAAACACCTGGACATTATTGTAAGATATATGCTATGTGGGGTACATAGCAAAGCCCTGTTTCTGAAAGGCTCCATTTTAGGTTCTATCCCAGTAAAAAAAAATATATTCTTGCTTAAGTGGAAAATATTTCTGCATGGCAGGATGTAGAGCTAGACCGCAGCTCTTGCAAAGGCTTCCTGCGAAGCTAGCCCACAGCTCTTGCAAAGATAAGCTGTTCTTGTGAAAAACCACTAGACGTACCCAAGATTTCCCCAGAAATTGCCTAACCACAAGACCCTGACAGGTGGCTGAACCCCAAGCGACCCCACTCCCCCTCCCGAGAGAAACTGCCCTATAACAAGCCTGCGAGCTTGAGTTTCGGGGTCTTCAGTCCCCAGCTTGACTGTTGACCCGTGTGCACGCGTACAATAAACTACAATAAACTGCTTCTGTGTAACCCGATATCGGAGTGGAGCTCCTGGTTTCAGCGCCGACTCTAACATTTTGGAGGTTCCACCGAGATCTTCTCCACATCTGGTGGTGAGTTGGCTGGGGAGGGTGAGCAGCTGTCCAGGCTGCCCGTGAGGACTCCCCGGACTGCCCGTGAGGACTACCCGGACGGTGGAGGACAGACGTGTCCAGAACCCACAGGCTGCAGCTCTGGAGGACGCTCTGGAGTGTGGGGATCCTGTAAGGGGGACCCCCTCAGACACCCTCTTGCCTAGGAGATTTTTTAGAAGGCCCGGGCCACTAGATAATCTTTTGGTTTCGTTTTCTGCTCCATTTTGCCGGCTTGTCCTGTCTCTGTGTGTTGTGAGTTTGTTCGTGTCTTTTGGTGTCCTATTTTATCTGTTTGGTATGGGACAAACTGCCTCTACACCCCTTACTCTTACTCTCTCTCATTGGTCAGAAGTGTCAGCTCGTGCATCAAACCTGGCAGTTCGAGTAAAAAAGGGAAAGTGGCAGACGTTCTGCTCATCTGAATGGCCCACCTTTGGCGTGGGGTGGCCTGCTGATGGCACTTTCTATCTGAACCTTCTTAGGGCAGTTAAACAGAAAATTTTTATTCCAGGTTCCCATGGTCATCCGGATCAGCAAGCCTACATCTGGGTCTGGGAAGACTTGGTGCTGGACCCACCCAAGTGGGTTCGGTCGTTCCAAGTCGGCCCAACTGCACCACCTACTGACCAAACCCCTCTCCTACTAACCAAAACCTCTGATTCGCCTAAATCTTCCCCTTGACCCCGACACCTGCTCCTCTGCCAGAGTCTCAGGCTGATCTCATTTCTCTTGACCTAGATCCCCCGCCTCCCTACAGACCACCACCGCCGCCAGCGGGGGAAGGATCTGGACAGGCCCTGGTCTCCCCTTCAGGGCTGGCACAGGGCACCCGTCAAAGAAGGGCACGCCCTCATGATGAGGTCCCACCGGCGGTCACACTGCCCCTGCGCCCCATTGGGGGAACTATTGAGGATGGGGCTGGAGGAGACATGCCTGCCCTTCAATACTGGCCATTCTCTTCCTCCGATTTATACAACTGGAAAAATAATAATCCTCCCTTTTCTGAGGACCCCACCCAACTAACTGGACTCCTAGAGTCCATCATGTTTTCTCACCAGCCCATGTGGGACGATTGCCAGCAACTTTTGGGGGTCCTTTTCACCACAGAGGAGAGGGAACGCATCCTCCTGGAAGCTAGAAAGTTGGTCCCTGGGCCAGATGGGCGGCCAACTCAGCTCCCCAATCTCATTGATGAGCGCTTTCCCTTGAGGCGTCTGACCTGGGATCCAAACACCCCAGAAGGTAGGGAGCATCTGTCCCTCTATCGCCAGACTCTAATGGCGGGTCTCCGTGCAGCGGCCAGAAGGCCCACTAATTTGGCTAAGGTAGGTGAGGTGCTCCAAGGGCCTGAAGAGACCCCCTCTGCCTTCCTTGAGAGACTCATGGAGGCATATAGAAGGTATACACCCTTTGACCCACAGTCGGAGGAGTTGAGGGGAGCAGTGAGCATGGCTTTCATAGGACAATCCGCCACAGATATACAGCGGAAGTTACAAAGATTAGATGGATTACAAGGACTGAGCCTGAGGGATCTGGTTAAAGAGGCAGAGAAAGTCTACTATAAGCGAGAGACTGCGGAAGAAAAAGAGGCTCAGTTGGAAAAAGAAAGAGAAGAAAAGGAAAAACAGCGACAAAAATGCCAAAATCGGGATTTGACACGGATTCTTGCAGCCGAGGTAAGAGACGGGCTGGGGTCACGGGGGCGAGGAGGAGGGGGAGGTCGGGGAGGCCGCCCTCCTCTGGGACCAAATCAATGCACCTACTGCAAAGACGAAGGCCATTGGGCCAAGGAATGCCCGAAGAAGCAAAAAGGGCGAGGCCAGCAGGTCCTCGCCCTTGAAGACTGAGGGAGTCAGGGTTCAGACCCCCTCCCCGAGCTCCAGGTAACGTTTGAAGTGGAGGGGACCCCAGTGGACTTTGAGGTGGACACAGGGGCAGTCTACTCAGCCATCCAGCATCCGCTGGGCCCCCTGTCTACCCGGAAGTCACTGATCCAAGGAGCAAATGGAAGCAGAGAGAGACCCTGGACCACCCAGAGAACAGTCAAGCTGGGAAAAGGTACTGTGCAACACTCTTTCCTGGTCCTGCCTGACTGCCCGGCCCCACTCTTGGGTAGAGATCTCCTGACAAAACTGGGAGCCCAGATCTCTTTTACCACTCGGGGCCCAGAATTGAAATTTGCCCATACAAAAGTGGGGGACCTCCATCTCCTCACGTTAGAACTCCCAGCCACTGAGGAATACCGGCTGTATGGAGCAGTAGCTAAAACCTCTGTAGCTACTGTCTCATCAAACAATGAGGAGTGGACCTGTAGGTTCCCTAACGCATGGGCAGAGACAGAGGGCCTCGGACTGGCTAAAGAGCAGCCCCCGGTGGTGGTCACTCTTAAACCCACCGCGGTACCCATGCGAGTGAGACAATACCCGCTTAGTCGAGAAGCCCGAGAAGGCATAAAACCCCACATCAGGAGGTTTCTGGAACTGGGCATTCTGAAACCATGCCAGTCGGAGTGGAATACTCCGCTCCTACCGGTGAGGAAGTCAGGGACAAATGACTACAGACCGGTCCAGGATCTGAGAGAGGTGAACTCTCGGGTGATAGACATTCACCCTACAGTGCCCAACCCCTACAACCTCCTGAGCACCTTACCTCCTGAGCGCAGGTGGTATACTGTTCTGGATTTAAAAGATGCCTTCTTCTGCCTACCCCTCCACCCAGATTCTCAAAAACTCTTTGCCTTTGAATGGACAGACCCTGAGGAGGGGAGGACAGGGCAGCTGACATGGACCAGGCTCCCGCAAGGATTTAAGAACTCCCCAACTATCTTTGATGAGGCCCTACACCGAGATCTTCGGGAGTATCGAGAAACCACCCCTGATGTCACCCTCCTCCAGTACGTGGATGATTTACTCCTGGCAGCTGAGACTCGGGACGCCTGCAAACAAGGAACTGAGAAACTTCTGAGTACGCTGGCCAGCCTGGGATACAGGGCATCTGCCAAAAAGGCGCAGATCTGCCAAAACAAAGTCATTTTCCTCGACTACTCCTTGGAGGGAGGAAAGAGGTGGCTCACGGACGCCCGGAAGCAAACTGTGGCCAGTATACCGACTCCAACAGACCGCTGGCAGTTACGCGAGTTCCTGGGCGCAGCTGGGTTCTGCCGGCTCTGGATTCCTGGGTTTGCTGCCATGACAGAGCCTTTCTCTCCCTTGTTAAAGGAAAAGACCCCTTTTGTCTGGCAGGAAGAACACCAGACCGCATTCGAAAAACTAAAGAAAGCGCTCCTATCAGCCCCGGCACTCGCTCTCCCGGACGTGAGTAAACCCTTCACCCTGTACCTACATGAAAAAGGTGGGGTGGCAGTCAGTGTCCTAGTACAGGCCCTTGGTCCGTGGAAAAGGCCAACCACTTACCTGTCTAAGTGGCTCGATCCTGTGGCCAGGGGGTGGCCGACCTGCCTCCGGGCAGTGGTGGCAGCAGCCATGCTGGTGCGGGACGCGGACAAATTGACTCTGGGACAGCATCTGACTATTGTAGCTCCCCACGCATTGGAGAGCATTGTCCGCCAGCCGCCTGACCGATGGCTCAGCAATGCTCGGGCCACATACTATCAGACAACTCTCCTGGACCGGGACCGCATCACCTTCGGGTCCCCATCCATCCTGAACCCTGCCACCCTCCTCTCAATTGTCCAACAAGAAGAGGGGATGCCAGTTCATGACTGTGGTGCCATCCTGGCGGAGGAGACTGGGATTCGGACAGATTAACAGACCAACCGCTGGCCAACCCTGACCTGATATGGTATACAGATGGCAGTAGTTTCCTGGATAAAGGTCAGCGGAAAGCAGGGGCGGCAGTGGTGGACAAGAATAAGGTCATCTGGTCTAGGAGCCTCCCAGAGGGAACCTCGGCTTAGAAAGCCGAATTGATTGCGCTTACCCAAGCTCTCACCATGGCAGCCGGTAAGAGGGCTACCATCTACACGGACAGCCGGTATGCATTTGCAACCGCGCATGTGCATGGGGCCATATACAGGGAGAGGGGACTGTTAACCTCAGCAGGAAAAGAAATTAAAAACAAAAAAGAAATTGAGGCACTACTAGATGCCGTCATGCTGCCTCACGCACTAGCCATCATACACTGCCCTGGACACCAGAAAGGTGACTCCCCAATCGCGGTCGGGAACCGAAGGGCCGACCAGGAAGCAAGGGAAGCAGCTCTCCGTGGCATCAGGCACCTGACGGTCCACCTATCACCTCCTAAGAGCCGGTCCCTAAAGAACCCCCGACCCCCGAGGCCCTGAAGGACACACTGGAACGAATCCACAAGCTGACCCATCTGGGTAGCCGAAAGTTAGTTCAACTCACTGAAGAGAATAAAACCCATTCCCCGTCTGAAAGGAAGCGGATGGCAGAGAAAGTGGTGGCAGACTGCCAGGCCTGCCAGCAGGTTAATGCATACCCCGGTTGGTTGGCTCCTGGAAGGAGACTAGAGGGAGCCGGCCAGGCCAGCACTGGGAAGTAGATTTCACTGAAGTACGGCCGGCTAAGTATGGTCTAAGGTATTTACTAGTGTTTGTAGACACCTTACAGGATGGGTAGAAGCCTACCCCACCAAAAAGGAGACTGCAGCAGTGGTCGCCAAGAAAATCCTGGAAGAAATCTTCCCACGATTTGGACTGCCTCAGGTAATTGGGTCGGATAATGGCCCAGCGTTCGTGGCCCAGGTAAGTCAGGGACTGGCCAAGGTACTGGGGATTGATTGGAAGCTGCATTGCGCTTACAGACACCAGAGCTCAGGACAGGTAGAAAGAATGAACAGAACAATCAAGGAGACCCTAACCAAATTGACCATGGAGACTGGCTCTAGAGATTGGACGATGCTCCTACCATATGCCCTCTTTAGGGCTAGGAATACCCCTTCCCTTAGAGGCCTAACCTCTTTTGAATTATTATTTGGTTGTGCACCCCCAGTTAAGAACCTAGCTTTCCAGCAAGGGGAAATCATGCCTTCCCTCCTATCTGACAGACTGCAAGCCTTGGCAGTCGTCCAGCACACCCTGTGGAAACAATTGTCTGCCACGTACCAGCCCGGTGATGATGGTCCTGTCCACCGGTTCCATATAGGGGACTTCGCGTATGTCCACGGGAAACCAACATCAGACCTTGGAACCTTGGTGGAAGGGTCCCTACCAGGTCCTGTTGACCACCCCAACGGCAGTTAAGGTTGATGGAGTTGCTGCGTGGATCCATGGCTCCCACCTCAAGCCTGCCCCTGCTCCGGACGTGGATCTGGACTGGACTGTGGAACGGACTGACAATCCTCTCAAGCTTCGGATCCGACGTAGAGATCAGCCGAACGAACCCACACCAACCTGTGAGCCAAACTTGGCAGGTGCTGTCGGGGGAAGGGGATGTGGTCTGGGAAAAAACCGGTAGGCACCCCCTTTGGACTTGGTGGCCTGCCCTGGAACCTGACCTCTGCCACATGCTGGCTGGAGCGGAAGATTTTGACATCCCAACCACCGATCCAGCCAACCCAGGTGAACCAGAAGTGTGCACCCAAAGTGGATGCTGCCCCTGTTCACGTTACCCGGCAGGGTGCCGCGACCCCAGGGCCAGAGCAGCCCTGAGAAAGAGACCATTTTACGTGTGTCCTAGGGACGGGAGAAGCAGGGCGCAGGCTCGCACTTGTGGGCAGTATGAAAGCTATTATTGTAAGTCTTGGGGATGTGAAACTACGGGAGATGCTTGGTGGAGGCCGAGCTCATCCTGGGACCTAATACAAGTAAAGAGGTATGCAGGTGGGGATGATCCCCCACTCACTGAAGATTACTGCCAGAGTAAACCTAGGACAGTCACAACCCTATGGTATGGGTCGGGACCGTGTACGCAGTTTGCCTGCAACCCCTTGAACATCACCTTCACCCAGACAGGAAAGGCATCTAGGGATTGGATAAAAGGTAGACTGTGGGGCCTGAGGGTATATCACCAGACAGCCTATGATCCAGGGGTCTTATTCAAAATTAGGTTAATAGTTAACACCGACCCTCAGCTGATAGGCCCTAATAAGGTACTAAAGGACCAAAAGGCTCCTCCTCCCAGGAAATGGGTACCCCCAAAACAGATACCCCCATCTAACTCAATCCATCAGAGCTCCTCCACCCCCCCACTAACCACACTGGCTGCCACGAATCCCACCCTACCAGGGTCAGGAGAATGGTTGATAGACCTAATTGAGGGGGGATATCTTGCCCTTAATTCTACTCAGCCCAATCTTACTGAATCCTGCTGGATTTGCCTTCAAGCGAGTCCCCCATACTATGAAGGGATAGCGGTTAATGGGAGTTTCACCTATAACACCTCCAGCAGCTGCAACTGGGGAACAAGGCACATGCTAACCTTGCCTGAAGTGACTGGTTTAGGGACATGCCTAGGACACTCCCCTGTGTTGGAAAGCAAGCTCTGTGCATGCAAAGTGGAAGTGTCCTCATCTGACACATCCAAGTACATAGTCCCCTCATCAGGTTTATACTGGGCATGTAATACTGGGATCACACCATGTGTTTCAATTGCTAGCTTTAACCAATCCAAGGATTTTTGTGTGTTAGTCCGGATTTACCCAAGGTTAGTTTATTATTCAACAGAAGAATTTGAAGGACATTTCCTGGGCAGAACTCGGTTCATGCGAGAGCCTGTCAGTATCACCCTGGCAGTTCTATTAGGAGCAGGTATATTGGCAGGGGTCAGAACTGGAACTGCAGCTTTGGTTGAGGGTCCTAGACAGCTAGGGATCTTAGAGGCCACAATACAGCAAGATCTAAGAGCAATAGAAACTTCTATAACTGCTTTAGAAAAGTCCTTAACCTCCCTGTCAGAGGTAACCTTGCAGAATAGACGTGGTCTGGACTTACTATTTTTAAAAGAAGGAGGACTTTGCGCCGCCCTTAAAGAAAACTGTTGCTTCTATACTGACCACACAGGAGTAGTAAGGGAGTCCATGACAAAACTCAGGGAGAGACTAGATGCAAGGGAAAAATCCCTACGAGGCTCCCAGAGCTGGTTTGAGGAATGGTATGAAACATCACCCTGGATGACTACCCTGCTCTCAGCCCTCACAGGGCCCCTGATTGTCCTGCTCCTAGTACTAATGATTGGGCCGTGTATCCTGAATCGAATTTCAGGCTTTGTCAGGTCCCAGGTGGATGGGGTTAAGATGATGGTCCTGAGACAAAGATATCAGCCTATACCAGAAACCGACCTTTAGGATTAAAGGTCAGCACAAGAAGAGGAGGGAATGAAAGCCTCCATTTTAGGTTCTATCCCAGTAAAAAAAATATATTCTTGCTTAAGTGGAAAATATTTCTGCATGGCAGGATGTAGAGCTAGACTGCAGCTCTTGCAAAGGCTTCCTGCGAAGCTAGCCCACAGCTCTTGCAAAGATAAGCTGTTCTTGTGAAAAACCACCAGACATACCCAAGATTTCCCCAGAAATTGCCTAACCACAAGACCCTGACAGGTGGCTGAACCCCAAGCGACCCCACTCCCCCTCCCGAGAGAAACTGCCCTATAACAAGCCTGCGAGCTTGAGTTTCGGGGTCTTCAGTCCCCAGCTTGACTGTTGACCCGTGTGCACGCGTACAATAAACTACAATAAACTGCTTCTGTGTAACCCGATATCGGAGTGGAGCTCCTGGTTTCAGCGCCGACTCTAACATTTCAACAAATTTGACTGTCAATATTCCTTATAAACAAACTTATGAAATTATGATGCATTATTGGCATACTGAATCCAGAAATGCTATAAAGGGGTTGTACGTCATAGCCAACAAGGATTTATCCCAACATTGAAAGTTCTATAAGTACTATAAGATATTATTAAGATTTGAAGTAACTTAGTGGTGTATCAAGAAAAAATAAAGTATAACTGAGGAGACCCTTAATTCCTAAAAGGGTCCACTAATAATCTACAGAAAATATCTTATTTTGATGTGATAAACATCATTCTTATTGAAAGGTAATGTTAGATGCATTGTCTATAGGGGCAATAGTGTAGTAATGATACTACTGACACATTTTTTTAATTAAAATATAATTACATTACTTCTCCCTTGTCTTTCCTCCCTCCACCACTTATATACCCTTGTCCCTTTCACATTTTAGTCTTTAATTTTTACTTTTACAAACACACACATACACTCACAGATATATTGATATGTGTATTATTATTTCATTGACTTGTTTGTCAATGCAAGAAAATTATTCTCTGTGTACAATTAGCACACAAAATCTTAGGAAATACACTAAAATTTACCAGGGTGTTAGTAAGTAAATCTTAAGTTAATTAACTTAAGTTAGTTAAGTAAATCTTAAGTGAATAAGAGTAAGAAAAACAAAGCACTTGTCTTACATCCTCAATCCAAGAAAAAGAAAGTGTTGGATATACTCAAAATTTTCATACAATCCCATTCATATCATTGTCTTCTTTATTGTCATTCAGACATTGAGAAAAGTTTCTGTGTGCTTCCATGTCTATAGGAAAGCACTTTCATTGCTCTGGATTATCCTCCCAAAGTTTTTACTTACAGAATCCTTCTGGGACTGTGAACAATGTGTAGCTCAAGCTGTAACACAGCCTCTCATCCCTTAACTCATAGCACTCATTATGCCACAAGCTCTAGCATCAGTGTTATTTCCTAATATGTAAAGTCTGTGCTGTTCCTTAGGTGACCAGTGTGTGCAGATTCTGAGTGCCATTAAGCTCTAGGGAATATCACTACATTTTTTTTTCTAGTTATAATAGAAAACTCTCATTTGCTCCTAGAGTCAAAAGATATAAAGTAGCTATTTTCAGGTCTGTGAGATGAAAATTAAAAGCTCCAATATTTAATTATTCAGAAGTTGTAAATATATAATGCTAAAAAAATTACTGTAGAACATTTATTTTGCCTGAGTGGATATAGAACTATCATGAGGAGAGTCTTGGGTTGAGAAGAGAGATGGAAAGGGAATACCCCAGACACCATTAGGGGAGCATGAATATCAATATGACAGCATTCTCTGACTGGAGTGGCACAGGTAGTTGATCTAGACTTAACAAGTGGTACTGGTAGGTGGTTACACTATGTACCTCTCATGCCCATACAAAGATTGTGACTTTCTTTAAGGAAAGATCCTGATTTAAAGAGGAACTCCTACTTTACAACCTAAAGCAAACCACTTTAATTGAACAGGGAAGACATGACACAGCTGAAGATGAGATTAGGAAATGGGAAAAATAATTGTCTCCTCAATGAGACACATGCTTGCTTGCTGCGACCCGCGCAGCTGTAGCACGAAATCTGGCGAGGGACGCTGAGGTTAAACAGCACTCTAGATACCCAGTTTCAGTTCGTCAGTGAAGTAGCTCTTTTTATTCGTACAAACATGGGCTTATATACCCCTCCAACAGCAGGCGTCAAGGAACGGTTACTCTGTATCCAGACGCAAGCCAGACACTGTTTTCCAAACAGGAAAAAACACAGCGGAACTGATCCCCAGCACTCTCCAGAACCCAACTGCACATTTTCACATAAACAACTTAACTGGGACAGGACAAAAAAGGGCATTTAAGATTAAGGCAGCAAACTTATTGCTGCCGACACTTGCTCACTGGGTTCTACTGCAGTGCCTGTTTGCTTTCTGCTTTCTACCCCAGAAAGCAAGAAGGTTACTTGAGAAGTAGATAACCATCTGGGTCTTTAAGTTGGGCAACCTAGGGTTAGGAGAACCACATCTAGAACACCATCCCCACAAATGTAGTGAGAACAAGGCAAAAAAGAAATAATAGTAAGAGGATTTAGTAAAGTGAAAAGAGAAAATACATGTAGAAGGTTCAAGGTGGGCAGAACAGAGAGAACAATGAAAAGAACACCTGGAGTTTGCGTCCATTAAGGCTTTTAGTGAGGTGGGAATAAACACTATGTATTCTGTTCTGTGGTGTGAGCCTAGGGGGTAGAAACTTCTGTATCTTTTCAGTCCAGCTGAGGAAACAAACAACTAACAATATTCCATTACTGTCAGTTTTAAGTTATTATCAGTTAAAGTCTGTCCTATTTTGGCCCAAATTTAAGTTTGTTTGAGGTAGGGGAGTTACCCACATTTACTACTGTTGGTTAAGTGGCCGCGCTCGTGGCTAGCCGCCGCCCCTGGCGGCCATGCTAGAAGAGACCACTGGATGCCACGGTCCAGGAAGAATCACGAGCCATGGTTACATTTCTAGAACTTTATTGGGAGAGGGAGAGAGAGAGAGAGAGAGAGAGAGAGAGAGAGAGAGAGAGAGAGATGATAAGGAAAGAGAGAGGGCACAGAGGGCATGCCCGCTTTTTAGGCTGGGACGCCATCGCAGGCTAGTGCCGTAATTAAGGACATAATCCCTACAACTACCATAAGTTTTCCTTTTAGCTCTTGTTAACTGGATATAAAAGACACAACTAGTTGAATTCATTGCCTTCAGTTTGTTTGTTAGGTTTTGGGGACAGTTTAGGACCATGAATTCTTGCTCCGTCTAGTTTGGATTAAGCACTTGCAAGCATTTTGAGGATTGCTTTCTGAAGTGTTAGCACCCGACACTTGCACATATCTTTGAGAATCCCAGTTACTTCACTCATTGCCTAGATTCTCTTCTGATGCCTTCTATTCCCATCCCCCTGCTCCTCATGGCTGCTGACATCTGAAGCTCACCTACTCAGCTAGTTGGGGAATCACTTTCCGCTCTCCAACTTCATCATTCCCTTCTGTATCCGACTTCCAACTTCCTTGATAATGATAAATAAGAATGCAGAAAAGGGACTTTGTCCCCTGGCATTGGAGACAATATAACGACTTTAAGTTATAAATCAAATTTAAAAATTAATTATAAATGTCCAAGTGTTTTGCATACCACCTGACAAAGTTTGAGTGATTAATAAAATGCAAAGCTTTTCAATTCATAAATTGATAATTTATTAAATGAAAATTTTTCTCATCAGGTGAAATAATGATATATCAGTCAAGGTTAAAACAGTATTTAAAGTATTTTATTAACATGACTTCAGTTCATATTTTTGAATTCTGCTTTCTGCTTTTATTCTGAGGCAGAGAGAGAAATTTACTATTTACAATGTATCCCTCTTTCTTTATTTGAAGCCAGCTTCCACCCTCAGTGTGGTAAAGCTGGGGCCTGAGCTCCAATAGAAATTGAAGTTTTGTGGAAAAACACAGACCTGTCACCACATGACTTTTAAGTCTTCAGTGGCTCAAAAGACTCTTGAGCACAAAACCCTTCTTTAACTCCATATTTGTTGAATCAGACTTTTGTAACATTTGTACTTCAGAATTCAAGTTGGCACAACCAAATTTCCTAAATCGGAAAAGGGCCAGAGATGCAAAAGAGTGGGAAAGAATCTTTCTTGATTTGCATATCAGCAAATGTGAGCTGTCCTTGGTTTCTAAGTCATCTGGTGAATATTTCAGCCCATGGCAAACATATAAAAACTTTAGCTAGGACTCAGCAGAGAAGTGCAGAAAAATATTTCACAAGAATGTGTGCCAATTAAATGTCAAATGGGACATGATTGCCGTGCCTTAAAAATCAGAGGTTGGAGAAGGAGCAGGACAAAGAGGAGAAAGAATTTAGCTCCACATTGGACCATATGCCAGGCATTTAACCCGTACATGAGGAGCAGTGCTGTTAGACTTTGAGTTTTCTCTGTTTGAACATGGGACCTGTCCTCCACAGCATCTCCACCACTGCAGTAGTTGCAGAGTTCGTTCTGGGGAATCTGAGCAATGGATTGATAGTGCTGAACAACTGCATTGACTGGATCAACAAGAGAGAGCTTTCCCCAGTTGATCAAATCCTCGTTATCTTGGCAATTTCCAGAGTTACTCTCCTCTGGGAAACAGTGTTTATTTGGGTTAAAACTCAATCATTTTCATTTATTACCAGAGAAGAATTAAAAATACTTGTGTTCTGCTGGATACTATCTAGTCACTTCTGTCTCTGGCTCCCCACAGCCCTCAGCATCTTTTATTTACTCAGAATAGCTAACTTCTCCTGGCAGATCTTTCTCTACTTGAAATGGAGACTTAAAAAACTAATTGTGGGGGTGCTGCTGGGAAGCTTGGCCTTCTTGCTTGCAAATCTGATGCAAATGAGCATCACTCTTGAGGAGAAGTTGAATCAATATGGAGGAAACACAACTGTGAATTCTATGGAGAGAGATTTCACACTATTTTCAGAGTTGATCTTATTCAACATGACTATGTTCTCTGTAATACCATTTTCATTGGCTTTGATCTCATTTCTCCTGTTAATCTTCTCTTTGTGGAAACATCTCCAGAAGATGCAGCTCAATTCCAAAGGACATGGAGACCCCAGTACCAAGGCCCACAGGAATGCCATGAAAATTATACTCTCCTTCCTCCTGCTCTATGCTACTTACTTTCTGTCCCTTCTGATAGCATGGATTGCTGAGAAACACCACAGTGAACTGGTTCACATTATTTGTATGATAGCTGGACTCATGTATCCTTCAACTCACTCATTAATCTTGATTCTAAGAAACTCTAAATTAAAGCAGACTTTTCTTTTGATACTCAAGGCATTTGGGATGTAGGCTGAAAGGACAGAATATCCCAACTACTTAAAGCATCCAAACAACATGCTTTGCTGTAAATAACAAGCAAATCTATGAGGAAATAGTTCAGGAACTTTTTTCTTTTGCCATAAACATTTTATTATTAGTCAGTCTATATCACTGACTAAGGCTCACAGAATTATTTGCAAAATATTGGAGAAATTGTTAGTCAAGAGTCACTGGAAGTTTATGCAAGTCAGAGCAGAGTTCCTCTATAACCATCCTGCCTAGAGACAAATACCCTAAAAAGGAGTGAGTGATAATGGGAGGAAACTGAATCAGCCTGGTGGAAGTGCTGGGAAATAGGCATCTGCTTACAAATCTACATTATGGAATCTTGTTCTGGTTGCTAGAAATATATCTTATTTTAAAGCATATAGCCCCTATCTAGCAAGTATATAGGCTGTAATAGTATATGTGCTGTACTCAAAGAAGTAGAATTTGCTTATTTACCTGTTTTACTTACTCTTCCTGTTGCTGTAAAAAAAAGTCCTAAGTAAAGCAACTTTAGGAAGAAAGTTTTATTTCAGCCCACAGTTCAAGGGCATTTTATTCCATTTTTCTTGCATCATGAAGATAACTGCAGTTTTTTTCAAAGTATATATACAATTTTGTCTTACCTAAAAACATTAAATATTTATGATGAATAGTTCTGTATTATCAACAATTTGAAACCTTTTTGAGGAAATCATTGATTGATAGCCTTACCATTTAGAAATAGCTACAATTACTTATTTATATGGTACTTGTGGACATCAAACCTTTTGTTTTGTTGTGACCAATTTTATATTACACATTGTGGGGTGCACTTGATGTAATTATTTTATTAGATTATGAAGCTGTGTTTAGTTGAATTAAGGGCATTGAGTGCAGTTATTTAGAACTGAAATAGAGAAGTTTTGATTTGTTACTTTTACTGATAATTATAGTGTATGAAAATGATTAAAAAGTATGAATGTACTGCAATAAAGTTAAAAGATCTTCCTCCTTGGATAATTTAAACCAAGAGCAATGTAAATTTGAATTTTCTACTTCTTTCCTATTGAATTCTGTCTAACTCTCTCTGTTTGGTATCTGTCCCTAACAAATGGTTACATTAAATATGTCATGGGGAAGGCATGAGAAACCTTCTCATTGGTCAATCTTATCCTAGAGTTTGCAATGATAGTAGTTATTTTACTGGCCTCTATTGGTTCAGAATAGCCCTGCAAACTACAAACATTTCAATCATGGAGCCTGCATGGGTATTTGCTAGGTCCTCTGCACATATGTTATGGTTGTTAGCTTGGTGTTTTTGTAGAACTCCTGATAGTGGGACTTGGGTATCTCTGACTCTTTTGCCTGTTCTTGGGACTCTTCCTCCTACTGGGTTGCCTTACCCAGACCTGATATGAGGGTTTGTGTCAAGTCTTATTGTAACTTGTTGTGGTGTGTTCAGCTGATATCCCTGGGAGGCTTGCTCTTTTCTGAAGGGCAACAGAGGAGGAGAAGATGCAGGGGAGAGGGGAGGTGTGAAGTAAAGAGGAGGTTTGTGATAGAGAGGAGGTGTGTGTGGGGGGTACTGGAAGAAGTGGAGTGGAGGGAGAGGAAATTGTAGTCAGGATGTACTGTATAAGAGAAGAATAAAAAAAAACATATCCATATGTTACTTCCAACATTTATGGTGGATGTTTGTTCTTTTCACAGTTGTTTTCAATCTGTTGGCTGCTTTCAACAAATGAAAAAAGGCTAATATAATTAATTTAAAACTATGGCCTGCTGGAGAGATGGCTCAAAGGTTAAGAGCACTGGCTGCTCTTCCAGAGGTCCTGAGTTCAATTCCCAGCAACCACATGGAGGCTCACAAGCATTCATGATGAGATCTGGTGCCCTCTTCTGGCCTGCAGGTGTAAAACTATGGCCTTTCTATTTAATTATGTTGTGCATCTGCATAAATGCATAATTTACACCAAGCATTTTAAAATGGACACTATTAGCATATAATGAATTTAGCAAAATAAAATTTTTTTTCTGCGATTATATTGTTGTTGCTGTTCCTGGGTGGTACTGGTAAGTGGTATTCCACAACTGTAATAAATAGTACATTGAAAATAAGTCACTTTACCTTCTGATGATCTATGAATGGTTTCCAGTCATTGGCCATTATAAATGGAACTTTTTTTTTTTGTTTTTTCGAGACAGGGTTTCTCTGTGCAGCTTTGCGCCTTTCCTGGAGCTCACTTGGTAGCCCAGGCTGGCCTCGAACTCACAGAGATCCACCTGTCTCTGCCTCCCGAGTGCTGGGATTAAAGGCGTGCGTGCCCCACCAACGCCCGGCAATAAAACTTATTAGTATTCACTATCCTTGACCAGAGATTCTTCAGGTCTGATCTTCATTTTAATTTACTTAAATGCATATAAAAGAACTAACTTTGTTGGCATTTTATTTTCCCTGAAGTGTCAATCCTTAAGAAGTGCAGTGTGTTTATTTGATTCCTTTTAGCTATGTGTGAGAGCAGGCAACTCACTATCCTTTATCTGTATTTAATCCAGCCATTCTCAATATGGGATTGCCAGCCACATTATAGAGGTGATTGTATCCATTTGGTTAAGTTTTTACTTATCTCTGATAATCAAACACTATTTGATTTTGAGAAAGAGATAAGCTCTTCCAAAACCAAATGAAATCCTTGCTTCTGAAATCCCTGATATTTTTCCTAATCACAAAATATTCATTTTTTCTGAGCTTAATTAAAAATAAATGCAGTAGAATGTACTGCTAATATCATCCAAATAAAATGTTTTACTATGGTGTGAGAAAATCCTCAAATATATGGTAAGTATCATATGTTAGTTTAATAACTGTTTACTCTCATTTTGTTTATAAGCAATTAACTATTATTTTTCTTGGTTGCTGTTAAGGAAGGATTCAAATATTAATTCAATGTTTTATTAATTATTATTTAATAATATATTATAGTTATATTATGATTATTATGTTATAATTAATTTATTATAATAATTATTTATTTTAGTTATAATTACTATAATTTATTAATTATTTTGAATTTAATATTTCAGCACCACACATATCAAAACCTGAACAAAATGCTGATCAAATTAGTATATTGCACATTTGCTTCAATAACAAGACCTCACATTCTCATTTTGGTTAAATGAAGCATTGTGTTATTTTTGCTTATGTGGTTTGTCCAATAGTCTTGTGGCCACAGAAGGGTGTAAGCTGACACATAGTTTTTTCTTGGAACTTGTTTTAGTTCAAGGTAAACTGGGAATTCCCTAAGGGTTTCAGCTCATTCAGAAGCAACATGATATGCCCACAGCATATTATTGATGTAAAATTTCACAGAACAATGTATAAATTTAAGAGGGATAGTGGAATTCTCAGAAATGCTTTTCTCATAATCCTACAGTAAATAGAATGTTAGTATTCAGTCTCAACTCTTTACTCTTTTTTTGCTTTTTGGTTTTTCTACACAGGATTTATCTGTATAACAGCCCTAGCTGTCCTGGAACTTGATTTTGTAGACGCCACTGACCTTGAACTCACAGAGACCTGCCCACTTCTGCCTCCCAAGTGCTGACATTAAAGGCTTGTACCACCATGCCTCACAGTCTCAAGTCTTTATCATAACTTCTATGCTGCTTACAAGCCACATCTCAGCCCCTAATAATCCTAGTTCTTTCCTAAGACTTAAAAGAATGTAAACAGGAGAAACATCCATGAATATAGAAATAAAGTAGTTACTTTGAGTTCATAGAAGGTCTTATTCTATGAAGAACAAGTACAGTGAATGTAAAAGACAGAAGTTAAAAAAAAAAAATTCATACCTGCTCCAAATCCCCTCCCCAAAATTTCAAAGACATAGGATGATAAACATTAAAGCTTGGCATAATAAGTGCAAGAAATGTGAAAAAGTGTTCACTGGTCCATGTTGCATTCAAATATATAAAATCTACACAGTGCATAGAAAAATCTATGATTGTAAATAATATGTTAAAATCTTAAGTAATTCAGTTTATTTCAAACACAATTTCTATATACATACACACACATCAGGGCCTGGAGTAGGGGTTCAGCAGTTAAAAGTACTTGCTGCTCGTGCAGGGGACCCAGGTTCAATTCCCAGTGCCATGTTGTGGTGCATAACCACTTGTAACTCCAATTCCAGAGGATCCAATGCTCTCTTTTGACTGCTTCAGGCAACAGTCATGCTTGTGGTATACATACAGACACTCAGCCAAAACATTTAAACCTATAGAAGAAAATAAGTAAATCTAAACAATTTTAAATACATATCACTATACAATATATAAACCATTTTTTATAGATTTTTTTACTTTATTTTCATTTCATTTGTTTATTTAAAACTTTTTTATTCTTTGAAAGTATCATACATTTATACTGGGTATACTGATCATATTGATGTATCACTACCTCCCATCAACTTCCCCTAGTGCACTCCACAACATTTCCTTCCCAACTTCATATTTTACTTACATATTTTTGTTATTAATAATTCCCAACACCCAGTTAGTGGTATCCATATGCAAATAAGTAGATTGTAGTCTGATTAGGCATGGAAAACATTCTAATGCCCATGTCTGCAAAGGAAGCTGACTCTACCTACTTTGATGGACATCAACTTACAAACCTCTTCTAATATAAATGGGAATTCAGGTTCTCTACCCCACCTGTGCTAGAGTTTTGACTAGCTTGATGTTGTGGAGATCTTGTGCAGGCAACTGCACCTGCTGTGAGTTGATGCATACAATATCCATATTATGTCTAGGTATTGGCATCTCACAGCTCTCTCTTCATCCATCCCTCTTTTATGAAGTTTCCTGAGCTTTGAGAGGTTGGAGGTTGATAAACAAGACCCACTTACTGATGAACACTCATCCTACCCAGTTACTTAGAATATCTCTTCTACCACCCCAATCCCAAATAACTAACCTTCCTGCACCTGGATTTTAACTTTCTTAATGTATATGACTAAGACTACGGAAAAGTGATAGCAAAGATGATGTAATTATATTAATGGTAAATATCTTTATGCTCTGTAAATCACCTGATCAAATGTATATGACTAATAAAATATAGAGCTTTTAAAATCATTAATTGTGTATTTATGAAATGAAGTATTTTCCTCATAAAGCAATGAAGCTATACATTTTATAGTCAAGATAAAATAGTATTGCAAGTATTTTGTTGACATGAATATCAAATTAGCCATTTTTATTAAGTCTATATATTTTCAGAATTTTGCTGACTCTCTTGAGAGAGAGAGACAGAGAGAGAGAGATTGACTCTTCACATGAATATCTCTTTCTTTGGTTGCCATCTTCCATTCTGTATTAAAACCATGAAGCCTGAGCTCCAGGGAAAACTGCAGTCTTATGAAAGAACACAAACCAGTCTCCCCATTTTCCCTAAGTCCTTAGTTGCAGGGCTATAGAACAGAAGACTTTATTAAGCTTCATATTGTAACAATGTAACCCATGAACTTAGATTAGAACTCAAGGAGCCCAACCAAATTCCCTCAAGCTAGAACAAGGTGAAAATACAAAACAGTGGAAAAGAATATATCTTGATTTGCATATCAGCAAATGTGAATTTGCCTTCTTTTCTAAACCATCTGCTGAATATTTCAGTCCATGGTGTGGACAAACATGTTAGCTAAGACTCTAGCAAGAATTGCAAAAAAAAAAAAAATAGCAAGAAAAATGTGCAGATTAAATGCCAAACAGGAAATGTTCAGCTTGCTGTATAGCCAGGGAATTCAGAAGGAGCATGACAAAGGGAAGAATGAATTTAACTGAACATTGGACCACAAATGGGGCACTTGGTTAGCACATGGTGAGTAGTGCTATTACACATCCAGCTTTCTCTGAACATGGAACCTGTCCTGCATAGTTTTGCCACTATAGTAATAGTAGCAGAGTTCATTTTTGGTAATCTGAGCAATGGGTTCATTGTGCTGTCAAACTTCTTGGTCTGTGTCACTAAACAAAAGCTTTCCTCAATGGATAAAATACTTCTTACATTGGCAATTTCAAGAATTACTCTTATCTGGGAAATATATATTTGGTTTAACACTATATGTGATCCATCTTTATTTATGATTGGAATAGAATTACGAATTCTTTATTGTAGCTGGATTCTTTCTAGCCACTTCAGTCTCTGGCTTGCCACAGCCCTCAGCATCTTTTATTTACTCAGAATAGCTAACTTCTCCTGGCAGATCTTTCTCTACTTGAAATGGAGACTTAAACAACTGATTCTGGGGGTGCTACTGGGAAGCCTGGCCTTCTTACTTGTAAATCTGATGAAAGTTAGCATCACTCTTGAAGCGAGTTTCCATCAATATGGAGGAAATACAACTGTGAATTTCTTGGGATTCGCTCTGTTTTCAGAGCTGACCTTATTCAACATGACTATGTTCTCTGTAATACCATTTTCATTGGCTTTGGTCTCCTTTCTCCTGCTAATATTCTCCTTGTGGAAACATCTCCAGAAGATGCAGCTCAATTCCAGAGGACATAGAGACCCCAGTACCAAGGCCCACAGGAATGCCATGAAAATCATAGTCTCCTTCCTCCTGCTCTATGCTACTTACTTTCTGTCCCTTCTGATAGCATGGATTGCTGAGAAACACCACAATGAACTGGTTCACATTATTTGTATAATAATTGGACTCATGTATCCTTCAACACATTCATTAATCTTGATTCTAGGAAACTCTAAATTAAAGCAGACTTTTCTTTTGATACTGAGGCATTTGGGATGTAGGCTGAAAGGACAGAATATCCCAACTACATAAGGCATTGAGACAACATACTGTCATGTGTTCTAGATAATAAAGAAATCTATGAGGGGACAGTTTGAGGACATTTTATTCCTATCTTCAGAATGAAAGTATCCAGCTAAGGAATCTGAAGACCATTGGACAAATGAGACATCTGAAGAAAAAGGATGAATCATTTGGAGAAAATGTCCCAAGAAAAAGAGTAAACTGGCCTATTGGTATACCACGTTTCCAACAGGATAAAATTTCATAAATCTTCCCAAATGTTTGTTTCTGCTATGCTCTACAGACACATAACACAAATGGTCTTTTTGTAGTCCCAGTTCAATTAAAAATTAAAACTGGCTTTGGAATTAGGGTGTGGCTCTCTCCTTCTCTAAATCCAAGCATGCTTGCTGAAAGTCCAAAATCTCTGTCTTACGGCAGAAGAACTACACGATATAGAACAAAAATTAAGGGACTATTCTATTGCTACTAATCTCATGATCCTTTGGTTTTATTTGGACTTTTAAAAACTTTTCTTAAGGTATAAATATTATATCAAAATTTATAAGATTAATACATAATATATTTTAAACTTTCTGTCAGTATATTAATGGTCATATAGGGTACTGACTAATTCTAGACAAAAGCTTCATCTAGCTTCCTGTACATGATTTTAGGTTTGAATCTCTATCAGGTAACTAGGAATTAAGTTTTTGTACTCTTGATGTATATAACAAATTATGGTCCTTTTTTAACCTTTCCCAGATCTGGTTCATATGATATTTAAAATGTTTAAGTTTTCTTCAGTGAACCATGACCATGCCTAACATCGACTTTTGAAGTCTCCAAAAGGAGGATGGGGCCCCACAACGACTATTCCATCTGGACTATTGTAATGCCACTAAGTTGACAAACACCACCTAAAGATGGACTTTGGACTCCACAAACTACTCAGGACAATTTCAAGGTGGCTATCCTAGATGGTCCAGCCTAACAGACTACTCTTGCTAGGACTTGAGACAAGTCCTGAACTTTCCCATTACACAGAAACTGGATAACAAATGATGCAGCTAGTTCTCCCAGGACTTGACAATTATCCCAGTTTTTTTCAGGGTCCTCTAAAGATGCCATTGACCCCAGACAACAGGGAGTAATTTTAAGAACACGATACCCATATTCCCAAGAGGTAGGGTGTGTGGTTATTGGTCGTTCCATGGGTTATGGTTTTGTCTTCATTTAGGGGGCTTGGTTAAAAGTTATAGTTGGTAATGGTCAGGAAAAAAGCTGAACAAAGGAGATTAAACTCAGAGATCTTGTTCCAAAAAGAAAAAGGGGGGATATAGAAATAGGATAAAAGGGTAGATTACTGAATCTATTTTTAATCAAAAAGAAGTAACTACTAGTTTTAAATATTTTACATTGATATGGATTTTTGTATACCAATACAAATTTAAGGTTATTTTTGTTAGAACCTACTGTATATACATTTCTATTCTTGTTCAAAGTATTGTATCAATACAGCTCATTAACAAGGTAATGTAAATTTCTAGCCCTTGAAAGTTATTATTAAAAACTATTTAGGATAATAAGGAAATACAGCTTAGTAATTAGTCACTTATCACCATCAAACTTGTAGTCAGGTTAGGTATGCTTTCATGGTCAAACAGAGATATATTTTAGATATGCAAGTGGTCTTCAAACACTTCATAGATCTACAGAATATGACCTTTAAAATGTTTTAATAAAATAAGGTTCTTTTTTATGAAAATGAGACATGTCTGCCCCTAGCAGCACCAATCTACTTCAGAGAAAATGATGGGCATGGAAGAATCTCCATGTTGAGTTTACTTTCTTTGTGGTAAAAGTTAGCCACTGGGTACGAAAGTGTCCTTGCCTCAACTGCTGACAGTATGCTGTCCAAATTGAACAAACGGGACACAAAAGAAAGTAACTGCCAATCCTTGCCAAGACAAGGCAGGATAGTCCTTCAAAAATCCTGTTTCACAGAACAGTCTGTCAGATATTCTAGATCTGTAGGCTGAAGATGGATATCTCAACATTGCTGAGGAATTTTGGGTGACTGTCCAGGCAGCCAGCTGTTTCTGTCATTTTTTAATTTTGGAAGTGGTTTGCTCTGTACTTCCTGTTTACTCAGGTAATATTATATCATTATCAGGTCTCTGATGAATTTGAAGACTAGATAGTTATAGTTTTTCTTGTTACCAGACTCAGAAAATAAACTCGCAAAATAGGTATAAAGTATATAAGGTTGAGAGACATAGAAAGATAATTTTGGGTTGGTAATGCAAGTTAGGAGAGCAAGTAAATTAGGTACAATACTTTGTACTCACCAAGATAGGATATATAATGTAATATTTTTTCTGAATTTGTCACATGCTAATGGACTAGACATTGTTAATATAATTATTGCATTTATTTATTTGTATATAGCTATTGTACTTATTGTGTATAATTTTTCTGTGTTAGTTAAAAATTTCACTGTTTATTTAGACAAGAGGAGGAAATGTGTGATATTTTGTTTGTGTTCTGACAAATAAAGCTTGCCTGGAGATCAGAGGGCAGAGCTAGCCATTAGTTAACCATAGAAGCTGGGAAGTGGTGGCTCACACCTTTAATCTCAGCAGTTGGGAGGCTCAAACCTATAATCCCAGCACCCAGGAGGTAGAGAGAAGAAGTGACAAGGTGGAGCAGAGACAGGATTTCTGCCTTTTGGTCAGAGGATATGGAGAGGTAAGAAGTCACTGGTGGCTGCTCCTCTGCCTCTCTGATCTTTCAGGTTATTACTCCAATATCTGATTCCTGGTATTTATTGATAAGACTAATTGGGTTCATGCTTCAACACCAAAATACCACCCCAACAGTTCCTGTCAGCACTCTCCCCCTCCATCCCCCAAAGCTGATCACTCATATTATCATCCCCATCTGCCCTCAGTCCACTCAGGAAATCTTGTAGAGCACATACTGTACTTGGATGAAGTACAGTTTGGCAATGAGAATAAGTGCATGAGTTTCATGGAGAATGCTAACAAGGAAATCTTTAGCAAATAATCATGTTTACTAGTTTTAGATCATCCTTGAGAGATTTTAACATAAGTAAATTTATTGAATCTTCATGAATAAGATAAACATAGGGTTTTTTGTTTGTTTTTTGAGGTAGGGTCTCATATATCCCAGGGTCACCTTGAATTTGCTTGTAGTTGAGGATGACCTTAAAAATCTGATTTACTTGCTATCTCCTTCCAAGTTTAGTGAATAGAGGCATGTGCCACTGTGCCCAGTTTTTGTGGCTTCAGATCAAACCCCAGACTTCATGAATGACAGGCAAGTACTTTAGCAACTGAGCCATATATCCAGTCCCCAAACACAGTTCTATAGATGAATTTATTAAAATAACTGTTTTGAGACATTATCTTACAGATAATGGATGTTCTGCAGAGCATATTTGCAACTTTTTTCATGGTGGAATTTGTAATGGGAAATTTAGGAAATGGATTCATAGCCCTGGTGAACTGCATGCAGTGGGTCAAGAGAAGGAAGATCTCTACATTGAGTCTGATCCTCACTGCTCTGGCCATCTCCAGATTGGTTTACTCTGGTTGGTATTGCTAAATTGGTTTGTGTCACTGCTCTACACAGATTTATTGATGATTGAAAAAGTTCTGAGAGTTATTTATATCACCTGGATGGTGACCAATCATTTCAGCACCTGGCTTGCCACATGCCTCAGCAACTTTTATTTTCTCAAGATAGCCAATTTTTCAAACTCTCTTTCTTTGCCTTAAGTGGAAAGTTAAAGAAATGGTTTTCATGACTTTGACTATGTCTCTGGACCTTTCCTTTTTAAACATTATAATTTTGAACACACATGTTGATATTTGGATTGATAGATCTAAAAGAAACACTTCTAATATAAAGCATCATCTACAATTTTCCAAAATCATTTTAGTTCCCAACTTAATGTTCACTCTTGTCCCCTTCACTGTGACCCTGGTCACTTTCTTCATCCTTATCTTCTCCCTGTGGAGACATGGGAAGAACATGCAGCTTAAGGCCCAAGGATTCAGAGATGTCAGCACCATAGCCCATGTTAAGGCCCTGCAAATGGTGGTTGTTTTTCTCTTCCTGTATATAATTTTCTTTCTGTCAATTCTGACACAAATTTGGAAGTTTGGATCACTGATCATTTATTTTGGACAGGACTGTATACTAGCTTTTCCTTTTGTGCACTTATGTATACTGATTCTGGAGGACAAGAGGCTGTGGCAGGTCTCTCTGTGCTCTTGTGGCTGAGGTACTGCCAACCCAATGATGTGGATCTTGGAGATTCCCAGAACATTTTGTGGATTGTTTTGAATATTTTAAGTGGAACTCACTTCAAAAGATATTCTTATATCTATGAATTTGTAATTTTAAAACTATTCTGTTTTCATAAACTTCATGAGTTTTAAGAGTATACTTGCAATAAAAATGGTGCTAAAAATGGTGGAAACTTCTGCTGAAAAGGACATCAGTGCAGACTACTGGGGTGTGAGACAGCTTCATCATAGCTAATAGTGGGAACTTGTGTCAATTATTAGCCTATTGCATGCTTAAAAATGGGAAATCTAAAATGTGTAAGAATGTGTGTTTATAATCATGTGAGGCATAGTGAAGAAAATAATATCTTATAATTTACAATATTCTAAATGTAGAAAATGTACATAAATATTAGATGAGAAACAGGAAAAATATAGACTCAATGCCAAATTGATCACGTTAAAAATGAGACCCAATACTAGTTATGAAATCCCCATGCATGAACCTAAATTATTTTCATATTATTATTTATACTTACTCATGCTTCCCATTTGAATGTTCATTTTATTATCCAATGTAGTTCTCAAATGTACACCAGTGTCCATTTACTTTAATGTAAAAGAGCACAAAGCCATTCCTTTAATAGTATTTTAATTGAGTATAACACTGGGATGTTGTTTCATCATATTAATGCCAGTATAAAGCTGTATGGGCAAATGTAGGGCAGAAAGCAACTAGATCATCATATGAAAAACTTTTTGTAGTGGGTAGCCATCCCAGCTTTGGTCTGGAAGTTCCACAAGGTGGGGCCAAGGGAGGACCCTGAAGACCAGAGAGTGGGACGCGCCGCTCTCTCTTGCAGCTGGGAACCAGGACACTAGAGGCAGACCGACAGAGCTCTCCACACCGACAGAGCTCTCCAGAGAACACCACTGGACTAAGCTGAGTCTTTCCCAGAACCCTCAACCTACCTATCCCTTCATTTGTAAGTTACTCCATTAAATAAATCTCCTTTTAACTACGTGGAGTGGCCTTAATAATTTCACCAATGTCAGGTGCCCAACATGGGGCACAAACCCATGACCCTGAGATTAAGAGTCTCATGCTCTACCGACTGAGAAAATATTAGACTCAGTATGATCCAAAAAAAAAAAAAAGGGAAAAGAAGAAATGGAATGGATAGGCATAAGATATTATGGTAGATTATTGTATATATTAGTAAACAATTTAGTAAAATAGCAGCCTTAGATAATTTGCACTGTTATGGATTCTTATATGTTGATACAAATGTAAACTATTTTTATATTCCTGTTTAAGATAATTTGTATATTGATACAAATACAGAACTATATTTGTTATAATGTACATATATTTCTACTCTTATTTGAAATATTTGCATATTGATGCAAATGTAAATTTATCTGTCATACTTTATGTATGTTCTACTTCTGTTTAGGATATTCAGTATATTGATATATATTTAAGATTATTATTATCATATTACATATTGCACTATATATTCCTACCTCTGTTATAAATATCTTGTGTATTGTCACAATTTTGAAGTCATCGTTCTTTACCATACATTTGCTTATAGACTGTTTACCTTGTTTACATGAAATCTTAGTCCTTTGGCTATTTCGGTAGATAAGACTTATAGATTTATAGTCACCTACACTGGTCATCTCTATAGTTATGTTAGTTAGGTTATCCAGATTTACAGATACATAGGTCAGATGGACAGGTAATCTTCAAATACTTCATAGACCTAGAGAATATGGCATTTAAATAACTTAGAATTGTGTTGATGTGAGACACAATTGCTCCTGGCAGCACCAATTTGATCCCGAGAGAATGTTGGGCTTCTAAAACATTTCCATTTGGAAGTTTGTCTTCTTGGCACAAAATGGCCTATTGGGCAAAGAACTGCCCTTGCCTCGACTGCTGACAGTACGAATGCAATGCTGTCCTCTCTGGACAAGTGGGACACAAGGAAAGCGACCACTGTACTCTGCCAAGACAGGGTAAGATGGTTTTTCAGAATTCCTGCTTCTGAAAATGGTCTGTCAGATACTCTGTAGTATCAAATTGGCCTGTAGCCAATTTGAATGCACCAACAATGCTGAGAAATATTAGGTGACTGTCCAGGCTGCCAGCTGTCTCAGTCTACTCTTGCAAGATTCCCAAAAGTTGCTTGCATCCATCTTCCATTTCTCAGGTACCATTATATTCCTTCTCAGGTCTTTGATGGGATTGAAGACTAGCAGTTATAGTTACAACTTAGTATATATATATATATATATATATATATATATATATATATATATATATACTATCTTAGATAGAACATATTAAGTATTAGATTCAGGTTCTTTAGGATAGGACACCTGTTGGAATGATCTTTGTAACATGCTATTTACCTACGCTCTAGACTTCTCTGGATTTTAGTATGTGTTTCTTG